>JBBPJQ010001428.1:0-10443 GCA_038088795.1 Boletus rex-veris
TTACATGCTTCTTTATTTGGCTTTATGTGTCTTATTCTGCTTAGCTAACTATCACAAGTTTCACAACATCTTCAAACTCGTTACAAAAACCAGTTTCTAAGCTGGATTTTTGTTAAAATATAGTGTATTTGATGTTTCTAATGTTTTGGTATTAATTGTGGTAGTATTGTACATGATTTGTAGTTTGATAAGTACAATAAGACACATAAAGCCAAATAAAGAAGCATGTAAATTTACTGATGTCGATTATGACTGATTTCATAGTAGTACAGCAGGTGTCTGTTAGGACATTCCAGAGTTAATATGGGTCTAATTGATCACTTGAGTTCCTAGCTATGGTCATATATTCTGGGCCTCATGGGGCATGAGAAATTCTATGGTTACAAGGGTTGTATGAGCAAAGATACTTGCATATGAGTATATCTAGGTTTTTCAAATTTTGTGATGTCCTTCATTCATTTGGGGTGAGCAGACCAATCAACGTCCCAGACAGACTTGATGTTGTATGAAGTCAACATCATGGATTTGTGAATTATGTTATAAGATCCTTATAATTCCTTATCTACTGTTCCATTACCAAAATCTGTATAAATCCTTATAATGGTAGGTCATCTGCAACACAAGTGACAGCCCAACCAAAATGAGACAACTGTCACATCCAGCTATGATTAGTCAAGGTCCATAAGAATTATATACCTTGCGATAAAGTCTCCCCTCTTATAATGATAGGTCCACTATGTCAATTGTATCAGTCTGATCCTGGCTGTCATATCCCGTTTCAACCTCTATTTTGGTCACCTCCATACATCTCTGTACTACCTCCGACCAACTCCACTAAGGCTCCTCAAATAAGGTCACACCTCCAAAGAACTCCCTTACTAGGAGTTCCCTTAGGAGTTCAACTCTGGAGATCATCTCCTTAACCCCTATCCTGAAAACCTCGGACTTGTACAGGAGATCCATTGGACATCCACGGAGTCACATCTCTGAACTTGTACCTTCATTAATCCCCTTCTGTTATAGTCTATATTCCACCTGTCCAATCATTACAGCCCGCTCCAGCTGTGCTCCATGCTCCGTTACTCAGCCTTCCTAGTATCCTATATACATTGCCTTCGCACAGTAGTTTCGGACCCAGACTTCCTCTGGGTCTTTATCATATATATACTCCTGTACTTCTTTGTTGTATCTTCAGTACAAATATCAATCCTAAGTCACCTCCATTCGAGTCTGACTTCCCTTCCCATCTTCCTCTACTCCAAATATGAGGACAGTGAGCTTGGCATGGATGCAACACATAAGTCCTGCACCAATGTCCTCTCCGTAACTCCACACCTCCGCACCGCCATTGATGATCAGTCGAACCTCCATCTCTATTACCCCTATCCCCTTCGGACCTCCATCAGACTTGAACCCAGAGGAACTGGACTTGACAGTATATTCGTACTGAACCTTGTCAGCTCACATTCCTTATCTCAATGTATCCTCACGACATCACTCTGCTCTTGTGGTCTTATGACCTCTGAGATCCCATCTTTTATATCCTCTATATCCTCCGAATCATGTTGATTAAAGACAGCACTCTCACGAAGCAAAGTCTCGACATGCCTGTTTTCTCCTTTTAGTACCTCTGATCCCTTAGTAGGATGTATCATCTTCATTCGGACTTGCCTGTTTGGCTCTCCAGCGTTGTGATCATCTCCAGACTATCCTAGTGATGGCCCACTCCTACCTCTGCTATCTCTGGCCTACCTTTGGGCATTTTGGGTTCATTGATTGTCTCCATTCTTGACATATGCTCTCACATGTCCCACCTCCATTTCTTGAGTTGCCTTTTGGCACTCAACCATCTCCATGATGGTCTTTACACTATTTTCTGTGTTTTCTTGTCACTTTTTACAATCTCTGATTACTCCATTCCGTTCCATCCCTGCTTCCTAACCTCTTCCTTATCTCTGACCTTCACTCCATTTTGGGCCTTTCCTATCTGTCTTTCATGTCCTCTGGTTGGTTCTCCCGATGTTCATTTCTAGGTCCTTGCTTGCCCGCTGCAAATCCGTTGATTCTGGGTTACAAGCATTCTTCTCCATGAACACTAGCAATAGGATTTCAAACTCTGACATGAATCTCTGGTCTTCTGAGTTTTCTCTTGAACATACAGATTCACCCAAAACCACTTTGGACGTCATGGCTATCCTCACACTCCATCCACCTTGTCCTTTGATCTCCTGAAGACTATTCCTCTGTCCACCTCTGTTCCACTCTGGAATTACAGGACTTTCGAGTAACTTCAGCAAGGACACCAATCTTCCTCAAAAACCCTTCTTATCCCACTGTCGTCTCTGTTGAGTCCTCTGGACCTCCAGTAGAACTCTGGACAAGTACGACTTTGCAGTCGTCTTCACCTCCTCCCACTCTCTCTTTCCTCATGCCTTCGGGTATCCTCCATCACACTCCATCTGCCTTCTCTTCCATTTAACACCTCTTGGTAGATACAGTGGCTCAAAAACTGTCCCAATGTTTGCAGGTTTTTCACTAAACGCGATAGCCCCCAATACCCCCTAGCCCTTGCCCCAATATATGACTGTATGAAATAAAGTACTTACTCTTGGCTTTCTATGGGCCCAAGGGTCAAGTGATATGAATAGGACTTGATGAAATGGCAGCCATTTCAACATGACAACTCATTGGAACAGTTATTTGACTTTGAATTCTTATTATATATATCAGATCCTGGAATGCTATAAGATGGTGAGATATCTTAGGTAATGACTATATTATGTCACCATCATGTAATTAATTATTCTACAGCATCTATAAACCCTGCCATCACAAATGAATTCCTCATTCCCACCATACAAAATCTCTCTACTGCTCAATGAGCCAAAATCATCTTTCTTGCTTCTTTTGATCTTTCCTGCCAGAAAATTGCATCCAAAACTGACATAGAGAAGTCTACTGAGGCCAGGATCCTTCATGAAATCCAACTAGAGAAAGAAAATCATTGTGGTGGCTGTCTTTCCAAACTCTCTTCTACCAATAAACACACTATTGTCCAATAAATTCTTACTGGGAGGCCAGCAATGCTATTTAGGCCACTAATTTTATTGATTCCATCATTAACACTCCTGTCTTCCCACAGGCAGTAAGGAATACCCTGAAGGAGGCCTCTCTAAAGGCTGTGGTAATGAAGAAAAAGCCTCTTCTCTCTGCTACTTATAGAAAGAGGAGATTGATCTTGCTCTCAAGTATCAGCATTTAATTGTGGAAACTGGAAGAGGGTTATTTGGTCAGATGAGATCAAATTCAATAGAATTGGGTCAGATAGACAGGGATATGTAAGAAAAAAGAATGGGGAGAGGCTAACTTCAAGAAGGTCAAAGTTACAGTCAAGTTTAGAGAAGGATTACTCATGGTATGGGGCTGTATTGGATGGAATGGTGTGGGAATTTTGAGTGAGGTTGAGGGAAGGATGGATGCTGAACAGTATATGGCCATTTTGGAGGGAGACTTGTTGCAAAGCATGGAGGAATCTGGAATTTCTGCAGATCAAGTCATTCTCCAGTAGAATAATAATTCCAAATATACCTTCAGAAGAGCCAAGATTTGGTTTGAGGAGCAAGATACCAAGCTTCTAGATTGGCCTGCTCAGTCTCCAGACCTTAATCACATTGAACACACTTGGAGTCATCTCAAAAGATGCCTTTCAGATTATGAAAGGGACTCCATAGGGGTTCATCAGTTATGGGATAGGGGAGTGGTAGAGTGGGGTAAGATTTCTGTGGAGGAATGTCAGAAATGGATAGAAAGCATGCCTAGAAGGATTCAAGCAGTTATTAAGGCCAAGGGAGGTCATACCAAGTACTAAATACCCTATCTTGTATAAAGTCAAAAAACTGTCCCAATGAGTTGTCATTTTGAAATGGCTGCCATTGCATCAAATCCTATTCAAATCACTTGACCCTTGGGCCCATAGAAAGCCAAGAGTAAGTACTTTATTTCATACAGTCATATGTTAGGGCGAGGATTAGGGGGTATTGGGGGCTATTGCGTTTAGTGAAAAACCTGCAAACATTGGAACAGTTTTTTGAGTCACTGTATGTTGTTTGTTGGCTTGTCACGTTTTAGTATGGGCGTGCTTATGATGGTACTCTAGGACTTTGACTCTGCAGTCTATAGATCTCATTGATGTAGAGCAAGAGCTGATTGAGCTCCCACGGCACGTATGTCTCTTGTTTTGACGATGCATTCATGGTCTCATGCAACAGAGAGTATAGGAACAGATTATCTATAACAAAGAAGTTCAGACTACAGCCGTTGAGCCTGAAGCACCTTCCATCTCCGAGGAAGACATCCGACAACAAATACTACGTGAATGCAAGCACGAACTGGAAGCAAATTGCCTTGCTCGCAAGGAGCTAGAAGAAGAAAGCATACAGCTTGACAAGGAGATTGAGCAGGAAATCCGAGGTTGGGTGGCACATTTGAGTTATACAATGCTGCTCATGCTGACCTGACTGAAGAGGAATGTGCAAGCATTCTGGCCGTGCCTGAATTCCTTGATTTTGTTGAGCAGTTGTCAAAGATTTTCCAGTGGGCATTGAATGACAGGTATGACTATCAGATGAGCCACAGGTAACCCATTGCCGAGGCTATATGGGCCCAGGAGGGTTATGATGCCTTGTAGTAACACTCGCGAGGGATGCTACTTTGTTTTCCCAGCATTCGGGAGAACACAGTATTTTGTATTATCAGAATGTCGAGTACATCAAATGATCTACGACTAGCTATGAGATTCCAATATGTTGTGCACAGTGACAGATTAATCCGATGACATCAATAATCAAGTCGCAACTGACTTTCCTCACATGCTGTCATGCGACATCAGCCACATCACACAATGTCACAATTCTGCAATCTTTGTGATGTACTTCCTAAATGGACCTACTTTGAAAAAGCCCTACACAACTTCACAAACAGGCACGAAAACTTGAGGTGCATTGCATAACAGGGAGTGAGAGTGATGTATGGAAAAGCAACACAATCGGAAATGTGACCATGAATGGTTTATGAGAGATGATGGGGTATAGAATGATCTCAGTGCTATCTGCCAGCCTGCCACACCAATTTTGCAAACTGCACCCACTGCGTGCTCATCCCGATGTCGGCATGTGTGTCCATGTATGCACAGATGGCCTTGAATGTGGGTTGGACATCGTCAAGCATATCTGTTATCTGCCGCGTGATGTGCTTTGGTGTCATGTGTACTGGTTGGAAGTCGGAGGCATGAGTGATCGATCAGATCTCCGCCTGCGAGCCTTCACTTCTCGCTTCCACCACCACTCAGCCTCTTAGACTCTTTGCTCTCCTGTTCTTCACACAAATGCCCTTCAGAATGTTGACAGAAAACACAAGCAACCAGTTCAAGGACATCCACGAGAAATTCAGCCGTTTCAGGATCCTCATCGTTGGATGGGCAAACTTGGGCAAGATGACTATTCTTCGGAAGATCTGCAACATGACAGAGAACCCAGAGATATATGATGGTGATGGGAACAAGGTACACCTCTCGCTCAACACATGAGATTAGTGTGACTAAGCTATGCCATTAGATTGATCCATCCCAGGTTGAGGGATTGATGGGGGTAGATACCCCTCCACGTTGGGCTGAGACATATGCAAGTCCTGCTCAACCATTTCTAGCATGGGATCCATGACATCGAGAACGAGCTGATCTTCTGGAGCAATGACAAGTTCGTCTTTCATGATTTGCAAGGGTTTGAAGCGGATAGCAAGGATGAGTTTATGAGAATGAAGGACTTCATTGTGGACTGTGCAAATACCATGCACCTCAAGATGCGCCTTCATGCAATATGGTAACTTAGTAAGGCTGTGTAGCAGTACATTGACCGACACATTCTGTTGAACAGGTATTGCATTCCGATGGATAAGATTGATCGTGCGATCCAATGGTCCGAAGAAATGTTTTTCGATGAATGTGACTCTAGCAATGGTGAGCCGCCTTCATCATAGTCTTTTTGAGCTCATGATATGGTCAGTTCCAGTGGTTGTGCTGTTCACCAAATTTGATGCACTGCAGGCTAAGGTGGTGATCAAATTGGCCCCTGCAGATTGACGGTTCCCATTGCAGGAGCTTCTGTCAAAGATCCAGCCAGTTATGGAAGAGATCTTCAACAGTGCTGATGTATGGGGGTGGCTTTCAAAAATGGCATATCCCCCAAAGTCCTCTGTTTGACTTGAAAGTTTGTATTATGTTTCCTTGGGTACACATTGTGTTATCCCATTCACCAATATGCTAGGTATCCATAAGGGTAATAAGGGATGCAACATTCTGCTGGAAAACACTGCATTGGTCCTGAATGATAAAGCATTGCAAATGCTGTTTGTGTCAGCTCAGAAAACTAACATTGCACTTTGTGTCCAACATGCAGCCTGAAGGTAAGTCACCATTAAAAAACACATTATTTTTATATATTCATTTGAATAAAGGTTAATATCTGACATGGATGAGATGGATAACACAATGTATTCCACAGGTGAAGAGCTGCAAGTTCATGAGCTTGCATGTTGGTTTCCACACTTTGAGGTATGAATTCCACATTAAATGTTGCATTTCACTTTAATGTCCTTGTTATTGGTCCTCTTCTGATAATTGTAGGGGGTAAGTTGCAATTTCTGGCATGTTGGTGGCTGTGGCAATGTTGATCATTTCATGTCCACTTTTCATCCTGCTCTGGCAATCATAGGAGGTAAGTTGTGGATTCTAGCATGTTGGTGGCTGAGGTGATGCTGATCATTTCATGTCCACTCTTCATCCTGCTCTGGTAATCATAGAAAGTGAGTTGTGGATTCTGGCATGTTGGTGGCTGAGGTGATGCTGATCATTTCATGTTCACTCTTTGTCCTGCTCTGGCAATCATAGTCAGTGAGTTGTGGATTCTGGCATGTTGGTGGCTGAGGTGATGCTGATCATTTCATGTCCACTCTTCATCCTGCTCTGGCAATCATAGAGAGTGAGTTTTGTTTTTTTCACTCAAGTCTTATCTATAAGATGTTCTCTATATTTATATTTGTTTTTAATTGACAGATTGTAAGTGACAACTAGCTTTATCTCCACTTTTACTCTGATTGTTGTTAAATTCACTATATAGCTTGTATGTCTTGTTATATAATCTATATTTAGACTGAGTCCTGACTATTTCAACAGGATGTAAGTCTCATGTTTAATTATATTTCATAGCAACCCACATGTATTGTTCTCTAGCTAGTAAGTCTTTTTTGAAATTTATTGCCTTTTTACTCATAGAATTTTAGGAGGTCTGTTTCTATATCAAAACCTGCTACCATTTATTTACCACATGATTTTACATTGTTAGTTGCTCAGCAAGCATGAGGTATGTAATGTTCTTTTGATGTAATGTCTTAATATGATGTTTACTTGAAAAGATTGATCTCACTACCAGTGCCACTAAGGCTCTGGAGTCAGACAATCAGGCAGGTTTGCATATATGACTTGTAGGGCTCTAGCTTATAAAATATCTAAGGGCAATTTCACTACATGGCAGCAGTATCTTCAAGCTGGTGTTGGTGTGTTTTGATTATTTTATGTCATATATAATGAATACTACCAATTTCTTATAATTTAGAGACACTTCTTATATTAGAGCAATCTTTTTATCTTTCTCAGCAAGGAGACCCTGATGCAGTTCTCTCTGCTGCCCAGGAGTACAGGACATCAGACATATCCACTAAGGTGAACATAGCTCTAAAGGATGTTTTCACCCACTATGGTACCATATCCAAGAAAGAAAGAGTGGATATGATCTGCAATATTATCACACAGAATCACAAGGGTAAGTTGACCATATGTATGTATCAACATTCATTCCACTGATTAACCTGGGAATTTTGCTTCAGAGAGGCCAGTGGCTAGATAAATGCACTGGTCTTGTATCTAGCTATAGTATCAAGTCATTCCTTTGGTAGTGGTGAAGAAATTGCTGAGAATAAGGAGGAAGTGAAGTGGAGAAGCTGTTTTAAAAGCAAAGTATTGTTTGAGAGGCTCTGAGGTGCCTATTGAATTCCTATACATCTAGTGATAGTGATTGTTTGTGTATAGTGAATAGTTTTAAACCTGACTCTACACAGGCAATGTCCAATGGCTATCATGGTGTTTGTATATGTGCATCTGTATATGGATACTCAGATATGATACTCTCAAATACCCATCACCAAGACAATATATTAATTATGCATTCTGGTTCAAATGGGATAAAGGCATGTAAAGATTATATGGTGGTCAATTTCTCACTGCTCAGGTAGTCTATATGTATATCATGCCACTGGTGTTAGTGTTTATAATCTAGAAGTTACATATACAGCAAGGGTTGGAATTATCTTGATGTTAATAAGGTTGCCATAGTAGGCCTTGTTAAGGCCCTCTATGATTCCAAGCTGGTTCACCCATAGTGCCCAGTGTGACGATCTTTGGGAATAGAGACAAAGATGTGCCCTGGTATGTGACTGTGTCAACAAGGCACAAAAATGCAAACTTGTGCAAACTTGAACTAGACATTCTAGGAACTGGCAGTCAAGCATGCTAATTACAGCCCACCTTAGGGTAACCTCTATTTTCATCAGGGTAAGCTTCCAGGAACCAACCAAAAATGGACATACTTACAAACACCAAGATTATAAAAATTTCCTGTTACAATAATGGATATACAAAAGGAAAACACACCCTGATCATCCCAAAGTATTTAAATAAAAGAGATTGAGATTGAGAAACAGACACTAGGCACACCCAGATCTGTCAACCCGATGAGACAAGAATGGATGAAAGCACCTACCAAACACATCCAATAATGACAAAGTACCCTAATGACTTCCCCAATTACCAATCACCACACTTGCACCTACTCTCTATTACACATCTGACGTCCTACATATAGTCATCGTCGTCACAACTGTTGGAAGCACTAGCCCCAGCCATTGGCATGTGTCCAAATTGTCCATCCCTATGCCCATAATTACCACCACCCATTACTCACAACAACAAACAACAGCTCCGAGCCAAGTGCCAACAAATTCCCATTTGGGTGAACTGCAGAACATGCAGGACCTACAATGTTCACTGTTGATGTTGTCCACATTAGTCCAGCTGCAGATGCCACTGACCCATGTCCATCACGTGCATCATGAATCCAGCACAGGTGAACACCTGTTATGGAGGTGGCCACTTCGTGGCAGATGTACCCATGTACAATGCTGACATGGTCAGGTTGAGGTAGGGCTGGCTGTCACTGAGTATCCGTGGGATCCCCATCACTTGGGGTCCAGGGAAGAGCTCAATGAGTAGGGTGGTAAACAGGTTCTTGGTAGTGTAAGTCATTGAATATGGGGAATGTGAGTTCTACATCTATTGGGGTTCAACCCCCTACAATCAACACAGAAGAATGATTGCAGTTGATGACCTGCATGAAATTAGTATTGTACTGAGTCAGGACATGAATCCTTAGATTTCCAGCATAATCTACAGCTGGAAAATTCTGTTATCTTATGTACAGGTAGACCACTATGTAGGCTACCTTCCCACCAAGTTTCATTTTCTTACCCCCAATCCTCAAGGAGATATTCACAAATCATTAGTGAAGTCCCTTATGCTAGTGTATACTACACTATCATTTTGTACACTTTTATTAGATTCCCATATAAATAGGAAAGCCCCTATGTAGATTACATCATCATGTATTGCATTGCTTCATCTGCACAGCCCTCAAGTCACATGGTCACTGTTGCATAGCATTGATTCCTCTTGACTTTATGTATGAGATTATAGGGTGTGGGTGTTTCCATGGAAATGCACAGCCTTAAAGCTGTGCAGAGTTCTGCTTTGAGCACAGCCTCAAGAAGTGGATGAGTAAGTGCCAAGCCAATTATTACCAATCATTGTTCCAGCTAGCCAATAGCAGATTAGCCTCAATAAGTGGACTGGCTGTGTGCATAGTCCAAAAGCAACTGCATAAGAAAGCACAGCCTCATGTAAAAACAGTATATAAGGAGTGAATTCTGCCAGCAAGAAAGCATCTGAATATAGATCTGAATCTGAATTTGAATCATCTATTCAGAGCATCTATAGAGCTAGATTAGCAGCTCATTAGACTAGACTAAGTAGCACTACTACTACTAGCTACTCACCTGTATTAGGTAGCTTGTACTAAGCAGAAAACAAGTGCCAACAGAAGGCAACCTATACAAACAGATTATCTAAGCATATCCCTAAGTGGGCATATCAATTGCCAATTGTAACCTAAGTAAATCTAGCCTAGGAATACTTGGGAATATTTGCCTTAGAAATCACCTTGCTAACCTTGCTGACTTGTATTCACTCCAGTTGCCCAATATAGCAGGTTTATAAATAAC
>JBBPJQ010001429.1:0-10426 GCA_038088795.1 Boletus rex-veris
TGGTGCACTAGTCATTCTCGCTGTCTTGCAAACTCTGAAACAGTCATTTGAGATGTACAAAGCGACGAAGCAATGGCAGCCCAACCGGTATATGCAAAAACTAGTGGGAGATGGAATTCTCTATTTCTTCGTGTATGTCCCCATCACCCTTATCCTTCCTGCTCATCGACCTTTGCTCGTGCTCCTAACACTCCCCCCTCCACAAATACTAACGACGAAAATGTTCGCCCCAACTTATTAGGAATGTTCTTTACCAAATCGAGGTGCTCGCCTTATTCACAGCTCCAAGCGATATTGTATCCATCCTGAGCGTGTTTCTTTATTTACCCATTTACACCCTCATCCCACGATTCATCATCAGCATTCGGGAACTATATGACCGTGACATCCGTGGTCGCTTCCATATAGATACCGGGTTCGGCGTGCGGTCACAGTCGAATCCCGGGCTGGATACGACCGTGTCTGCGATGGTATTCATGGGCGGAAACCAGGGTCCCGATGTGGAGGGTGGCATGGATAACTCGGGCGATCTCAGACTGGGCACAGTCCATGGGTCTGGTTTGAACGAAGGCTCTCCCATTGGGGCCAGGGAGTAGGGTCTACGGAGGGGTATTTAACATTTATTGGCGGTGGTTCTGCGAGTGAATTATACATGCAATTCCCCTTTCTCTGAGATAAATGTATACTATGTATATGAGCATGTTCCTTCGAAAAAAAAGGTGGTGGTGGTTCTCATATCGGTGTTCCACACCCTTCTTCAAACGTGTTTTGGTGTACAGATGCACTGCCTGTGTTCGTTTGTGTCCTATCGGGTCGGTCTTTATCCATCTTGGATGCCCGTTGTCGAATCCCTCCTTGCGCTGGATAATATCAACGCTGCCACTACCAGTTTTGCGTGGATTGCCTCCCGGGGGCGGCTCGTCTCAAACAATGGCACGTCAGCGTCAAACATAAACCAATTGATTGGTAATCGAGACAAGATGGACGATGGACGTACGCGATGCCCGTCTTGACCAAACTTATCGCATTCCACGACGGCACAAACCCCAGCGCGTTCAAGTTGAATCCCGACCGTTTACCTTTCAAGCTGAAACTATACCAATGTCATGGTTCCCAAGCGGGAGAGTGACTGAGGGTTCATGATCCTCGACTTCGATTGGGGTGGGGTAGCGAATGATGCGGTGTACCCAGAATGCGTCAACAAGGAGGACATATGGAGGCCAGAGGGGGCGATCGATGAACAGACGTACGTATCTTAATTTTGACACAAGCCTCGAGTTTATAATGCTTGAATAGATGTAAGCACATCAATTGACTTGCGTCCACAATCTCATACGAGAAGTGGATATTCGACCAGCAAATACATTGCGCTTGTTCAGATAAATCAATCGTACGTTATTGCCGACCAGCTGGCTTCTATCGATAACGAGTGTAGGAACGCCGAGATAGTTCAATCTTGCTGCCACCTCGAGTCCGCAATGACTAGCACCAATGAAGAGGACCGTTGGATCGCCTTCATGAAAACAATTTCTGTCGACGTCGGTCCCCCCAGCTTCCGTGGTGTGAGGGACAGGAACACAAAGTGCCAATCTGGGAGATCATCATTGTACATCGTAAAACGGGGGTAAGCTTGCACTTTGGATGACTCACCTTTTCAGGGTATGCTTTCAGAGAACCAAGCCGAGTGAGCAAGGACCTTGCCTTCCAAATGCCGTTCGACGTGGGACCAAGAAAGCGACGACGATACCTTTGCCGTATTTCGTCTTCGATGAGTTGGAACGCCGGCAAGCCAGTCGCTGCATGAGACGAGCGTCACCTGATGGAGGGATGGCCATGGATGGTCCGCATGTCCCAGGTGAGGGTTGAAATGCCTTTCCAGAAACCGTGTTTATGAAAGGAAGGCATGAGCACTGGTGACCGCCTCATTCAGAACACTGGCCTCGAATGTGAAGAGCCATTTGTTGGATAGTTCTAAATCGATGGTGGATGGATCTACATTGAAGCTTTGAAGCCTAGCCAGTCGAAGTGTTGAAAGGTGAGACAGTCGGCGCATCCGAGTCGGAGTTGACATCATCGTGCCGGTCGACTTTTTGACTAGTGTACTACCAACACTCGATTGCCCAACTTTCATTGTCTTTCAAAGTCATAGTCCAAACACTAGTCGAAGAGGAGAAAACATGGATAGTTCAACGGTACAGGTCACTGAACTCGCATAGAACACAATCTTCGAGGCCACCTCTCGCAACACTGGCAGCTACCCCAGCATGTGACTGCATTCAGAGATTCGGAACGTCGATCATCCCATCACAGACTTTCATTCGCCACCCTGGGGCCACACAAAAGGAAGGACGCAGAGCTCGGCTGGATGAAATCCATCGCCCCCAGCCCTGCTACGTGTCGCTCATCATTCCCCTACTTCTAGTTTGCATCTTTTGCATTGCTTACGCCCGTCGTCTGTTCTCGCATGGGCTACATCCTAGTTGTGCAAATCTTGGGCCTTGGAACCCTGCGTCGATGTGGATGTTGGGCTTGTCAACGAATCCGTGAAGTTCCCGATCATTTACCTTTCTCCGGGGAACGGAAAGGGCGACACCAACACGACGATGGGGCTCGTACCCCTGGCTGATCCGTTCCGTTGACTTTGCGTCGTGGGAGGTTATCGTGGCACGTCGGTGAGTTTCAGTCTCCTGTGCTCCAATCTCTGGCATGTACATGTTCCATGACAGACGTTACCTTCCCTACATCCCTGGAAAGACCCTGATACAGACACGGAATCGAGAGGGAGAGATAGAAGGATGTGAGTGGCATCACTGTAACAGGAGGCGGGAAATCTGGAACGGGGCCTCATGTAGGTCGAGCAGAGATGGTTATTCCGCCAGACAATACCATATCAAACCTGAAGCCTGAAAGCATGACGTTTAGACACCAACACCATGATCAGAGAAAATTCGAGGATCCGGCGAATCGCTATCGGTACGGCGATCACGGCTGGCGCACTTTCGCTGTAACTTGGGCTATGTTTACTGACGTCTCTTTAATTCTTCCAATCATACTTAGGTGAGCTGCGGGCGCACCGTTCACGGCTGTCCCTCAACCAGGCACATCTGCTGCCTCGTAGGTGGATGTCATGGCGCATATACACACACAGTGACTCTTGCTGGAACTTGGATCGTGGTTGCTTTTACCAATCATACTTAGGTGAGATACGGCACACCATGACAATTGCTTCACGACATCCGCGTACAGAGCAACCGGAAGGCTGAGACATGGTCATTTTTTCATGGTAACTCTAATGTAGTGGATGACGTGTCGACGAGCGTTCTTTGACATGAGTGCCCTCCTTTAGGAAGCCCGCCCGTCAACCAAGGCTGGCCTTACATATCACATTGCTGCTGCGAGTGTAAGTTCTACCCGTCCAATCCTTCTCATTTGAATGTTCATCACATATAGCTTGGTTCATTCTGTACTATGTTACCGACACCTTCCACGCAGCGAGTTTTGTGCATTGGTCCTTGTAGTGTGTACCAACAGTTTCCATCTATAGGCTATTTGCAGGTGTATACAAGTCGAACAGAATGTTTATCGTTCAAGCTACAATCGCAACCGCGCATGCGCCGCTCGAGGAACCTTGGTGTGTCATCTGAAGTGAGTGTCGTCTTGCTTTGCAATATTGGCGTTTTGACCATTACAAGGGTTAGGTAAGGAGAGTCTGACATGGTGTACTCGACCAAGTGCCCACGATCGACATGCGTTCCTCGGGTCTCGGATTGGATTGTCGAACTAGACTGCGTTTGCGAGGGTAAATCCGGATGTGGTCAATTGGTGGATACTGTGTTCGGCCTTGCTGCTGTGCGTCGTGACATGGTAGCTAGAGCTCCCACGTATTATCGGATAGGTCATTTCAGCGTATATTCGGAGTGACTATCATTCGTCTCAAGTCACGAGGGAGTGCACTGTACAGCGTATAAATGATTCGAACCGCGCATCAACATATCATATCCTTTCAGACATCTCAGACTTGGAGTCATTTTAAATAGGGACGATAGATTCGGGTCATTTGCTAGCACCCGGTAATAGAACTTTTCCTTCTGCAGTTCTCTGGCGTGGATGTAACCGGTGGGCGTCCAAGCCAAATCAATGCGATCGCTTCGAGTAAGGTGCGCACATGAAATGTGTCGCTTTCCTGTTCCGACGATAGGCTACTTGTCACTTTTCTTGGCCTCTCTTGCGACGCAAGCAAAGATCACGTTTGAGAAGCACAAGAAAAGCAAGCATCGTCGGTAAGATCAACCGAGTGAAATTGGGAGCTCGACTCGACTGCCAGGACAGCACGGAGAATACCCGTCGGTTCAGGGGTGACTGGTGACCGACTGCCCCTGGCAGAGCTGCCACTCACTGGCACCGATGGACGAGGACGGTCACTGAGCCGAAACGCATGGCTACTCACCGCCGTGTTCGTGGTTGTGGGCATGGACCGCCTTATGCCAGAATACGACAGCACGCAAAATGAGTACCATGGAACCAAGCAAGGTCGTGGGTGCCCCTGAATCCCAATGAAAGCACATTGGGATGACGGGTGTCAAGTCGTTGTAAAGAGACGTCGAGAGAACGCGTGCTGGCTGGACTTGGAAGGGTCTTGCGAGCAGTCAAATCGATTGATGCCACGGAGATGTTGACGACTCTGGATGATCCTCGACAATGAAGAGGAGAGCTCAGTACATTTTTTCTTGGAAAGAAAGCAGATACAGGGAGAATCCAGTACCTTGCGTTGAATACGATTGACGTTACCACCGGTCTTTGAATCGATTGCCCTCCGAGAGGGGTGATCTTGATAGAGATCGCATTCGACGATAGTACAATTAGTACAAACGTTGACGCGTCCAGGTAGAGCCTAGGCACTCTACTCCTCGAGCTCGTGACTGACAACACTGGCCTGTTCGCAGTGGGCACAACGATGGTCCCGGAGAGGGTAGAATGAGACGAGAGCGCGGTCGACAGACGCTAGAAGTTGTCTGTGATGTGGAGCGTGTGTTGGTACGATGCGAGCTCTTCCCACGAGTCTTCGTCGACGAGGGTCGATCGTGCCGTCTTCGTGGTGAAAAAGGGCTGTGGCGACGCGGTTGGGATGAGAGAGGGAGAGGGAGATTTTGACCAGCGTGATCACGGTCTATGGAGTGGGAGAAGGGTGAGCGTTAGGGTCCAACGTGGATCGATTGATCGTGAGTCGAGGGGAGGGATGACTCGTGGATAGACGTACGCGGAGAGAAGGTCGTGAGTACTCTCGTCCAAAAGCCTAGGTTGTCGGCGAAGTTGGAAAACACCAGCGAGGGGAGTGCAAGAGGCGAGGGAGGACAGAGATGAGTGCAAGAAGCATTGCCCGAGCCCGACGCGGGCTCGTTGTCGGACGTGGCGAGTTGGGAGAGCAGACATTGCTGTGACCGCGTCACGGCTGTGAACGAAGGAAGCGTTTCGAAAGAAATTTGCGGCGACGCTGCGGTCTCTAACTTGAAAATGATATTCAACTTGCAAGGCTTGCCGGGGACAGCGTATTGTTCCGAGTGACTTGTAACATGTTTCAAGATTTCATCGTGGTGCTGATCACGGCGATGAAGGCCGCTTTTGCACAGGAGATGATACGACCATCGGACCAAGATACCGAATGAACATTGCGAACTTCATATCCATGTGCTGTGTGCCTGATGCCTTTGTTCTCTTTACAGTAACGAAGATATGCTCACATAGCCCGCAGCAGCGTGTTGATCATTCAACTTGCTTCGAGTGTGGTTCGGCCCGCTCGTCATCACATTCCAGTGTTTAATTGCACACAATAAGTCACTTCCACAGGTAGGATGATAACCATAACCATACGACCCAAATCCAGTGTTGCGCTGGTGGAACGGTCATTCATGGCGCGGAGTCCCAGCTTGAGTGGAGGATAAATAGACTGCCCCATATTCTCCAGGAATCCATACACGACCCATCCCACTCTCAATTGTTGGTTACCATAAAAATCGCCACCCTGACACCTTATGTCCTCCGACATACAGTCCACCTTGGAATCTCTCGTTCTATACAACTATCTATCCGGTATGGTTACTTATAACCCCGCCAATAATTCATCTGATACACCAGCACAGTTGCTAGCATTACTGTGGTTGTATATGATTATAGTGAGTGATTCGCTAGCGATCATTCAGTATTCATTGCTATTGAAACGTCAAAACCACAGTCATCACAATCTCAAGAGAGGTATCCCATCCCTTCCCCACATCTACTTCATGTCGATCACTGACAATTTTCAAAGATAGAGTATATCTGGGTAAGGAGTTGCTCAATATCAATCAGATACAACGTCACCGAGGCTATTATAGATCAGACCCTGGACATGGGTTTCAACGATGTTCGTTGTCGTGTGTACAACATTTTCGGGCAGTTTGGACATTGTTCTGGACTGACTGTTCCATTAGGTCCGTTATATTGGTCTTTGCTGGATTGTGTAGGTCAATTGGTCGAGCTTAGCACATCTTCTAACATGGTTAATCCTCAGGACCAACGCACTGAGTCAGTATGTTCAAGGACACTAAATAAGGTTCATTATCTCAACCAGTACACTCATAGATGGCAGTTCCTTTGCTCCTGGCCCTCTTGAAGTCAGTTTTTCATCTCCCATCTTACACCTTGCTCACCACCAATGATCTAATTCCAACAGACGTACGTATCTCAATTGCCACTCAAACCTTGAATTTATAATGCTCGAATAGATGTAAGCACGCCAATTGACTTGCGTCCACAATCTCAAACCGAGTTGTGGATATTTCAAAGGTACTGTAATATATCTGATATCTGGTTGGGCATTCGTAGTGTTCCTTTCTGCCACCGATTGTGAGTTACCTTGCCCTCTAACCACGTCTCCTCCTGGGTTGATGTGAGACATAGTGATGATGATTTTACGTGTTTATGCAATGTGGAATCGATCCAGGACGATTCTCTCTATCCTCCTGTTCATCTACGTGCTGCAAACTATTGTTGTTGTTGTTTTGGATGGAATCTACGACAACCCCAATACCTACTTCTCAGGTATGTATCGAATTGCATGCATCAATAAAATGACTGGCCTCATGTCACCTGCACCTTTTCTCAGCGACGCTCGCCCAAGTTCTCGACTTCTCGTTTTGCAATGATTGGTACATTAACACTCCAGCGACACTTACAGTGTATCATGCAGCCCCGCGATTGGTTCTCACTGTTGCGCTAGTCATTCTCGCTGTTTTTCGAACTCTGAAACAGTCATTTGAGATGTACAAAGCGACGAAGCAATGGCAGCCCAACCGGTATATGCAAAAACTAGTGGGAGATGGAATTCTCTACTTCATTGTGTATGTTATCTACCCTATCCTTCCTGCCCATCGACCTTTGCTCGTACTCCTGACACTTACTCCCACAAATACTGACGAAAATGTTCGGCCCCAACATATAGGAATGTTCTTTACCAAATCTAATATATCACCTCAATTGCAGCTCCAACAAACAATACTGAATTCTTCTTCCTGAGCACGTTTCAATTTGTAACCTTTTACACCCTCATCCCACGATTCATCATCAGCATTCGGGAGCTATATGACCATGACATCCGTGGTCGCTTCCATATCGATACCGGGTTCGGCGTGCAGTCACGGTCGAATCCCGGGCTGGATACGGCCGTGTCTGCAATGGTATTCGTGGGCGGACACCAGGGTCCCGATGTGGAGGGTAGCACGGATAACTCGGGCGATCTCGAACTGGGCACAGTCCATGGGTCAGGGTTGAACGAAGGCTCTCCCATTGGGGACAGGGAGTAGGGTCTATCGGGGGGCTGGAGGATAGAGCCGAGTGATATTTATTGGCGGTGGTTCTGCTAGCGAATTACACATGCAATTCCTTTTTCTCTGAGATCAATGCATAACTATGTATACGAGAGCAAGTTCTTTCGAGGAAAAATGGTGGTGGTGGCATCATCTCGGAGTTCCGCGTCCTTCCTCAAACGTGTTTTTGTGTACAGATACACTACCCGTGTTCGTCTGTGTCCTATCGGCTCAGTGTTTATCCATCTTGGCTGCCCGTTGTCAAATCCCTCCTTGTACTGGATAATATCAACGCTACGACCAGTTTTCCTCCCGGGGACGGATCGTCTCAAACAATGGCACGTCAGCGTCAAACATAAATCAATTGATCGGCAATCAAGACAAGATGGGCGATGGACGTAAGCGGAGAAGGTCGCGAGAGAGGTGCTCAATGCCAAAAACCTTGGTAGTCGACGACGCGGCAGAGATGTATTTGACATACATGTGCGAGGCACGAGGGGAGGGGGCAAGGCAGATATGAGACGGAGTGCTTCAAGGGGTCGCTCGATGCCAAAAGCGAGCTTGTTGTCGGTCGTGACGAGTTGAGGGAGCCTAAGGCATTGCTATGGATGAGGCATGAGGGAGGATCCAGATATATTTGGAAGCTGGAAGAAAAATTGCGGTGACGTTGCAGCCGCAAACGTGGACGAGGGCCAAAGCTGATCTCAATCCTAGAGGGAGACCTCCATTGCCCGTCTTGATCAAACTTGTCGCATTCCACGATGGCATAAACCCCAACGCGTTCAAGTTGAGTCCCGACCCTTTACCAGTCAAGCTGGAACTCGTGCCCGAAGCAGCCGTTGAGCCATTTTCATTCCGCACTCATCCCCGTGACGCCCGAAACCATGGTCCCAGCAAGGGAAGTAGAGTGGGACGACAGCGCCGTCGACAGACGCTCGAGGTCATCCTTGACGTGGAGTACGTACGATGCGGATTCTTTTCACGAGTCTTCATCGATGAGTACGAGTGTTGAATCGACCGTGCCGTCCTCGCGGAAAAAGAGGGCGGTGGTGACGTGGATGGGGTCCGGGAGGGAGAGGGAAGTTTTGATCGGTGTGATCACGGTCTGATGGGGCAAGGGTGGGGTTAGTGGCGAATGGGAGGCGATTGGTTGTCGAGCGATGATGGACGTACGCGGAGAGGGAACGCGAGAGAGGTGTTCTCTCCCAAACGCGTTGGTGGTGGCGATGGGGTAGATGTTTATTTGACAAAGCCCGACGAGGCGCGCGGGAGGGCAGAGATGAGATGGAGTGCTTCAAGGCATTCAAAGGTAATTCGATCGATTATGAGTTGAGAGGGGGGATGAATCGATGACGGGCGTATGCGAAAAGGAACACGAGAGGTGCTCTCTGCCGAAACGAGTTGGTTGTCGGCGACAACGGCAGAGGTGCACTTGAGGCGTCAATGAGAGCGGACGACACGCTTCGAGGCATTGCCGGAGACGCGAAGCGCACTAGTTGTCTAATGTGGAGAGTTGGGAGAGCAGGCCCTCAAAACGTTGTCGTGAGATGCATCAACGGCCAACGGACTCAGTGTGAAGTGAAGTTTAAGTTGAAATCGACATCGCTCGCAAACTTCCGTTGGATACCAACAACTTTAAATTCCCATCATGGGCACTGTTCACCGCCTGAATCGCATCATAGGCGACTCCAAGTTGATCCATGTTGGACAGCAACGTAAAGTGAGTGGTAAAAACATGCTGTCGTACTCACACTGATGCTTGTTGTAGATGGCGCATTGATCCAGGTATCTTTCATCCGTCTTACTGCCGTGAAAACAATGATGGCACGAGGCGGTGCGTGTTGATCACGGCGATTTCATTTTCTGAAGGCTGTTTTGCAGAGGTGATATGACCAAGGCACTCGCCGTGCTGTAGTATACCTGATGCCTTTGTTCTGTTCACAGTAACGAAGATGCGCTCACATAGCCTCGCCTCAGTTCGTCCATCGTCATTTAAGTGTGGTCCATGCCTCCTATTTACCACATTTTCGCGTGTTGCAGCCAATAACTAAGACAGCGAGCGGAAGCTGAATCGCTACTTCTGACGCCCAGCCCACACTTGGTGTTGGATCCGAGCAAGTGCGCGTTTTCTTCCGGTGACCAGAAACAAAGAGTTGCCCCCAAAGATACGATCTAGATCCAGTAATGATGTCGTGTCGTGATGGAATGGTCATTCAAGGCACGGATGGCAGACGGTAAATACCCTGCTCTAAATCTTCCGGGTGACCGTACACAACCCAGTTGATCCCATTCTCAGTCGTTGGTTGCAGTCAAAGTCATCATTGTTTTTTCTCTTACAACCCATGTCCTCCGACATACAGACCGCCTTGGAATTTCTCGTTCTAAACGATGATGTATCCCGTACGGTCACCCGTAACTTCGCTAATAGCTAATCTGATATACTGGCGCAGTTGTTGTCGTCACTGCCATTGTATATGATTATTGTGAGTGATGTGTTTGCGAAGATTCTTTGTTCATCACCACTGCAACCTCAAAACCGCAGTCCTCACCTTCCCAGGAGAGGTATCCTATTTCCTCTCTACCTT
>JBBPJQ010001430.1:0-10419 GCA_038088795.1 Boletus rex-veris
CCTTCTGCATCAAGGCCCGATACAGTACACCCCTCGGACCCGGCTTCAGTCGATCCCAAGCAAGAGCCAAGCACACGAGATTCTTGCACTCCTGCCGACATCCCGCCGACATCAGAGATTTCGCTCGTTCGTAAACCACTTCCATTGTTAATAGTAATACACCAACTGGGGCACACTCCTCGCGCTGTGGTCGCGTTAATCATGTCTTTGATCTACGGGTATGTTGTTTTGACAAACTGTTGGTCGTGTTGACGGATCGTGTCCGCTCTAGCACCGTCATGACTATGCAGGAGCCCTCTCTTCCTCTCCATTTGCAAGCGGTATGGAATTACAATTCTGCAAAAGTCGGTTTGGTATACATGGCGGGTCTCGTACCCGCTTTAATTTGTGAGTGTCTTCCGGATGACATGATCGCAGCATAGCCAACGTCCAAGTCAGCATCACCTTTGTCCGGGTTACTCGCCGATCGAATTGGTTCCAACTATATCACTACCACATGCCTATTCCTTACTCTCCCTTGGTGGATTGTCTTGGCCCTTAGAAAGTCAATCGCCCTGTTTATTGTCGCACTCGCTTTGCAAAGTGAGCATCCCGTTCCAGCCCGTCTACTCGCCCTTACCTATGTCCTTTAGGTTTCTTTGTCTCGGGCGTAGTCCCTCCGGTGACCGCAGAGTTGGCAAGCGTTTCTCGGAGGATGCCAGGCATTGGATGCAAGTCACTCTGTCTTCCATGCATTCATTGGCTGATCACGCCATCTTTTAGACGCCCATGTGTATGGCGCTTTCAATCTAGCTTTCGGCATTGGAACCGCTAGTGAGTGTTTTTTTATTCATACGGAACGATGTAGTACTGACGACGAACAGTGGGTCCTATCATTGGTGGACAGGTTCGCACTCGTCCATATCCTGTTGACAAACATCTGATCAGACCTTTTTTGTAGGTTTACGACCATTCGAAACATGGTTGGATTATACTGTGCTGCATAACGGCTACCCTCATCATGATATGCATCCTGCTTGCATTTTGTTACACTGGTGACGATCCCCTGCTATCCAAGATGATGCGGCAGCAGAAGTTGTCACAGGCGTCGCTAGACATGAACCCCTCGAAAACGCGGGTCGAGGGGCGAGCTACGGACGATTTGGCTGTGCACCCTTCATGACCACCTTCGAATATCACTTATACTCCTCCATCATCTCCACTTGGTGTACGCAAGGACTATCTGGCGATGGGCACTCAATTGTATGATATCGTATAGACTCTAATGCATAATGTATCATTGCCATGGATAGCTGCATTGAAATTTGATGGCAATTGGCGACTTGACAGCACGTCGTCGGAGACTACATCCGAAAGTTAGTTGGAGGGTTTTTCTTCAAACCTCGTCATTGCTTCATGCACAGCCTGGCATGGACTCTAATTCGGATACTAGGCCAACAGGACAACTATCTTCAGAGCCCATCTCAGTGACAGCATACAACCAGGAAGCAACCGACGTCGGCCCTGGCCCCACAGCACCACGGTCTGTAGTAACTGCATCTAGCACCGTCACTTGGACATCAAGCCCCCACCTGGACTCTCAAAGCCGAGACAACCTCAGACAAGCCTCTGTCGCGCTCGACACTGCTTACGAGCGGATCAACTCTCTAAGAAACAGCATCAACAACATGTTGACTCGCATCCCGCCGGAGGCTACAGGAACCGGGACCTCTCCGACGACCAGTACAGATACCACCGACACCCAGTCTCATCATTCCCTCAGCCACGATCCCAGCATTCGACCGCCTCATTCTGCGCTCGTGCTCTCAGGCGAGCAAGCGGTGGAAGAACTGAACACGAGGGCTGCGAGACTGCGCTCACTCATATCTCCCTCTGCCCGACAGCGGCTCGAGGAATTCGAATCCAACAACGGAAACAATGCGAGGAGGGAGCCCGTGTGGGATAGGTTCTCTCACAGCAATCATCCTAGGCTGGACAGAAGTGATCTCCTTCCCCCGCTCCGCTCACTAGCCATGTCGGATCGCGTCCTACCATTACCAGGCGCTCGAGACCTCATTGACAGTGTTGATCCACGCGCTGCCCAGAGGCGAGACCTCCAGAGCGCCCATCGTGATGATTCGAGTACTATGATTGGAAGACGCGTGGCTGCACGCGTGAACGCACCCGATAGCCCCGGCAGTCTCTCTTCACGACTGTCGTTGTCGCAAATTGAACAGCGGTTGCATGCACAGACAGCCCAGGTCGCACGGGAGCTAGAGAACATGACAGAACGGTTGGCCGCTTCTAGGTCTAGAAGGGTCGAGCTGGCTACCCCCAGGGTGCGCGGCGACAGTGCCGTCCCAGCTCCACAAGACAACGGGACCTCACAAGCTGGGTCGACCACTGCTAGTGGCGGCGTGAGGTCACTGGTTCCCAACCCCCCGGTGGGCGGACGACCTCTCAGACGCACTCGGGATGTCGCTCTTGTCGACACCGCACGCATCGTCCTCCCACAGCAGATATCACGCACATCATCAGACGGCACTCCGATTGAGGAGCTTTCGACTCTTGGCCGCCGCAGCCTCTCCGCGGCCTTTAGGGAGCAGTTCGCGTCACACCGAGACCACCCCCAGGTCGTGCATACGTCCCAGGACAGCCCTCGGAATCTCGCAAATGCACCCGATGTGCGAGGGACCCTAGTCAATCTTCTCACACGGGAACGGGATGACCAGTTCCCACCTGCTCGTCAAGTTGAATACACCTGGTCTGGTGTTGAAACCAATCGAAGGGATGACGCGTCGATCCGTTCCAATCCCTCGTCTCTAGCGGGACAGGGTAGACGTCGACGGGGTTGGAGTGAGCTCTTGTTCCGCACATCTCATACCGCTTCATGTCTGACACACGATGCAGCCCGACTGAATGCTGACGGTGACGAGATTGACTCTGATGAAGATGACAATGTGTCGCCGCACACGCGTCGCCTGCGGATGCGCTTTTCCTACGGCACGCCGAACGTGGACCAACCGACGACGCGGTCCCATACAGTTACCATTGAGGATATCCTCTGGCGGACATCTGGAAGCGATAGCGAAGCGGATGCACTGTCGCCAGATGCGACTGAAGGCTGTCAATCCCCTTTCCGCTCGCCTCCTCGTTCTCCATACCACCATCCCTACCCGCTCCCAACGCCAGCCGAGGACATGTTGGCGTACCCCGCCGCCAAACCGCCTCAACGACCACAGTTGATTTGCGTGTCAAAATATGCCAGTCTTGCTGGCCGGTGACCCCATCATACCTGCCACCATTAACGTTCAGACGTTGGACGTATACATATATTGGTCGATCTCCGTTCCTTTCATTTTTCTTGCATCTCGGACGCACTGCGCTGGTCCTTGTTTAGTTATTCATAAGTAAGCTTGCAAGGTTCTTCTAGTTCCACGTCCACCCCTCCACCCTTATGTGTTTTTTCACTCGATACCGTAATAGTCGGTAGTCCTTCGTTGGTCCTTTTTCTTTTCTTTTTCTTGACGCATGTTGCCTGTCCGTCCTTGCCACGTTTCTCTCGGTTCATTGTGGCCAAGGATGAGGCAGGCACTTTCCTCTTCATAAGAGCGAACTTTTTTTTACTTTTTCGCTCGAGGCAACGAAGAGGTGGTTTGTCACACAAGAACGGCATGTTGGCGGACCGGGCCCCTGTGTCCATTGCATTGCATGACCTGGTACCGGTCGCTGTGAACACTGCTCTAAATATTCCCCGTAAACGTCCGCCAAGTCACATTCACACCTAGTAGTGGCACTCCGCGTATATGTATCTTAGCTAGACGCCACTGAGAAGGTTGAAAGTGCATTGGAATCCACTCAATTGGGTGTCGCACTAGAATTATGAATCTGTCTACAAGACACATCTACATTCTCTGATACAAAGGATACAATAATGGCAAGATGGTACAATACAGTAGAAATACTGTGATGAGTTGGATGAGCCTACTCACACAAACCGAGAGTGATGGCAAAGCGAGATAAACATCCAGAGATGGCCTTGATTACAGGACACAGAGCATCTTGATTTTCGGACTCTGAACGCAATGCACGAAAGCGACCCCCATAAAACAATCTCTCAACTGCTGTTACGAAAAATTCAAGTTCCCCTTTCCTGGATCGCTTGGAAGCCCCCTTGCTCCCGCGCTTTGTATATAACCCAGGTGTCGTACAGCAGACGTCCTCGATGATGAGTATTCCAGCTGCAGCAAAGAAATAGCGGCTGTTGTAGCGGAAGCATTCCGAAGCCGACAACTTGGAGGCAGCTGATAAGAGTTCAATCAGGTCCCGAAAGTGGGGGCGAGAACCTGGAGGGGCATCCAGATGGCACAACATAGCGCACACCTCTTCGCCATTACTGTAATCAGCAATGTCGGCCTGAGACAGTATGTGCAACTTGTCGTAATCTGGCCCGGCAACTTCAGGTGTTTGCAATCGCTGAGTGACGAGATGAAGTACAACGCTGTTGGCGCATGCACGATGAGTTGGCATGTGTGTCAATGTACAAGGGTGCATACTTGGTAGATGGATTGAATACCCGCATGTGCAGGTACTCATCTTTGTGGCCAGATAACTTGCGCTTTCGGTGGACCACACTGAGTAAACGGAGGCAAGGAAGGCATGATAGGAAAAGCTTGTCTGACGCGGCAGTGGTGGAAAAGCTGAACACTTTACCAGGCCATGATGAGAAAGAGAGTGTGATGGTTTGGGGTGGGATCTCCTTGAAGATCTCAAGTGCTGATCGACGGCTCCCAAGCTGAAACTTATTGGGTTGCCTAGGCTGGGAGACTCGAGGAGATAGGGGCTGGGGGACTATAGAGGAAAATGGGGTTTCATCCTTGTTATCGTTATCTTTGTTGAGATCTCGCTGAACTTGAATGATGGTCAAAGGTCTGGACCAGAAGCAATAGGATGGCTTGCTTCATCATTAACCCCCCTATGACAAGCATATGTCATGAACTTACCATGGGAGCCTGAGTCAAACTGGGGGAGCACTGAGGAGGTGGAGATGATGGTGGAGATGGAAGGACCTTCTTGCTGAACATGGTGTTTGTTGAATATGAATGGTCAGGGTGATGGTCTGCCTCCTATCTGAGGTTCAACGTAGACTGGTAACCAGTCCGTCTAAAAGAGGCAGCCGCGAGCAGAGGCAAGCCGTCGATAGACGGACTGGTATATTTGGTTGGCGCACTAGAGGCACGAGCGGATTCGCACGACAACGTGACTGAATTGTCCATCTTTAGAGTGTTCCTGATCTCAGATCTACCCGGCATGCTCGGCAAGTCAGCGTACGACTCGGCATGTAGCTGGCCGTAGAATAATAGCTAATTATCTCTACACTGTTATCTCTACACCGTGACCATGGAGCCTGACGACGCCGAGCCCGCTTCGGGTCCACAACAACGACTTAAGGCAATATTGCAGATCCTCCGTGATGGTCGTATGTCGGTCCTCGACTTTCTGCTTCGAATCTTACACTCGGACAAAGCTGATTTCGTGAAACATCGAGAACAGTTTTTTTCTAACCCATCTGGAAAACTTACAAAGCTCTTGGACCTCATTTTCCGGGATAAAAAAGGTCGCATGGTACTCATTCCATGGATGGAGCAGCACGCTACGGACCTCGTCATTGAGAAGGTTGTGAAGGAGATGGATGAGGTGAAGAAGGCGCTCGTTTGGACGATCAAAAGTACCACTCCCGACGACCTCTTGACATGGGATATTGATGGGGTTATTGGTCCTCTTGTCACTAACCAAGCTCCGACGCTTGGATCCATCCTCCAGGCTGCAGCACAGACGAAACGTGCCAGAGACAAGAACAAGATTAAGACGAGTACTACCGTATGTACTTAATCTATCTACATTCAAATCAATTAATTTTTCGAAGGCCTGCAACGTTATTGTCACGCAGCTGGCTAAAGAGCGATCCCAGCATGCGCTCTACTTTGCCATACCATTCACCTTGTTCTTTTGGACAAACGGAGCGCCACGTCAAACGATCGAGGCTTTACACAAATGTGGCCTCGGTATTTCATTTTCCTCCCTTGCCATTTTACTCCATCAACTCGCAGGCGAAAGCCTTCAGCGTGCTGCCCGGGTTATCTCTGGTCCTCACGCACTCTGCTGGGACAATATTAATATCAAGACTTCGATTTTTGTGGAACAGAGAGAATCCGCACCGGGAAAAGTGCAGTCTGGAACGTTCGCGGTCATCTACGAGATCAATACCGATCCTCTTGATATGCGATTGCCGCCCCTGCTAGCACGTGCAAAACAAGCAACTGATCTTACTTTCAATGATGACGTTCGACCCACGTCCGACCAACGCAAGGCTTTCCACAGCCAGATTCGTGTCCACATCATAAATATATTGCTCGAGTTCTCCAAATCGTTTGAAGAATTCGAGCGCCCGGATGACCCGCGCCTCGTTCATTCAGATCGTCGTAAAATGCCTGATGGGCATTGCACTAAACAGTATCCACTGAGAACGTCGACGATTGATGAAAGCTCAACCTCGGGAAATATAGCTGTCATCAACGATGTCTATATAAACCAACTCAAGGTCAACCCTGAAGATATCTTCAATCGTGCGGTACCAAGCATCAATGATCAATCAACCAATGCGCGCATTCGAGCTGCCAAGGCATTGCGAACAAAGGACACCAACCCATTCACTCGTATCCAATTTCTCCAGCTTGGTTTCGGTCTATTTCACCTTTGTATGAATCTGATCTGGGCACTTCTTCATGTGCATCGTGGCTCAGTTCATCAAGTCGGAAGCCTCTCATATCTCTTTGCTGTTCTCGATCGCACTCGATTAGGCTGCGAGCATCCCGACTATCATACCCTACTCACGACGCTCTTCCAAATCCTCGATGGTGTCATTCTTAATGCATGGAAGATCGAATGCGGATACTCATCATTGGCTGCTTTTGCATCCTCAAATCCCTCCGCAGATGATCTCGTTCGGATTGCTGACCAGATCATCCAAAATCATGTTTCGCTACCGGACCAAAAGCCAACAAAGGTCACAAACACGTCTGATCCAGACATTAGTCATGACACAGCAAATCAGAACCTTCGTCTCCTTACGCGCGACCTCCTTCATGTTCGAGAACTCACAACTGCCATATCAAACGGAGATTTTGGACGCGTTGAAGACATACTTGGGCCTCTCACAATGATTTTCCGTGGCGCTGGTTCCAACAATTACGCCAGTGAACTTTTGCACTGGATCTACAATGTCAAAAAGATCTGGACCCCAAAATTTGCGTACGTTATAGTTTTTATCCCTGTGTCTTTGCTCTAATACTCAGTTCGATATAGAGATATCATGCGAGATACCATGCTTGTTAACATGACTGGTCTCGAGCATCACTGGATGCCTATTGACCTAAATATCGAGCATCAAATTAGATTTCTCAAGGTGTGATCTCATGAAAACGACGTACTTGAATAGTACAGCTGACTTAGTACCCTGCGCAATAGACTTTTTTTGCCGCCAAAGGTGTATATGCGTCATGGGATCGATTAGGGGACATCTCAGCCTCTGTTGACCTTTTACAAAATGTTCGCAAGCAGGTTTTGCGTGCACTAAAGACCAGTTATCATGGCATCACCCATATTGACCCTGATACAACAGCTGCTGTTGATAAAATTGCATACAAGGTCAGAGAGTTGGAGCTCCACCACTTCAAGGCAGATCGCCCCGAAAACAAGGGACTCAGACCAACTGTGGATGCCTGTGCAACTGGGGCGCAAAAACTCATATCGTCCACTCTCACAACGTTCAACCGAAAGGTAAAGGTGATGATGGATGGCGGAGTGTTCGAGGCTGAGGAGGACGAGATTCCTGTCATTAATTTTGCTCCCTTAGATGAAACAGCAGACAGTTTCGATTGTACAGCATAGAAATACATGTTGGTGTGTACGGAATGAAGGTTACATTGCAGCAGAAAAACTTTCAGGTGTTTGAACAGCCATGAATACGATCCCTTTGGTCCTTTTCGGTGGTCGAAGATTGCTTGATGATGGCCGATCGGAGCCATTTTGCATCTTGAGGCCTTGCTCGAACTGAGTGATGATATCAAAGACCTTGGATCCGTATTCGTTGGCCCATTGTTCTGTTTCACCCAGGAGTGCGACGAGGTCTTGCAAAGATGTGATTCGTGATATGTGTGTCTTGCTGATGAGCTCAAGATTGCTATTGCTAATGATCCATGAGCTTTCGGAGAGGGGATCATCTTGGTGGGCCTGTTTGCGCCATTGATAGAGGAGATCGAGGAGAGCTTGCCGTTCATCTGCCATTCGTGTTTGGTTTCGTTTTCGTTTGGTTGTTTTGCAGTTGGGTTCGGAGTTGATGGGGGATGCGACACCAGCCGAGAGCTTACCATAGAAGAAGTGAGTGAGACTGAAGTCGGTGTCGGGATGGTGATCACAACACCAACGTCCAGTGAATTCTAAAGCTACAGTGTATTTTGAGCACTTGTGGAGTGCCAGGGCCCTTACCTTGTGGTGATTTATCGCCAAGGTATCCTGCGAAAAACTCACGGAGGCAGGTTTTTGTTTGAGCATATTGTATCGAGGCTACGCTTGTTCTGTCTTGCTTGGACGATGTTTTCTTCAGATTACCAGCAAATGGTTCATCAGGGTTAGCTCTGTTGAGGTCGTCCAAGGGTAGTTCCAGCATGAAAGGCTCAATCATCAGGAGGAACAACCCGGTTGAGTCAGGGTCACGAGCAGCACGTCCGGCTCGTTGCGCTAGCTCAGCCATGTTCTTACAGACACCGTACTGGATAACGACGCAGATGCCTGGTATATCAAGCCCCTATATAATAGTTGAGATTTGTTTAATTACAACATATTGCTGCTTACCATGGCGGCTCCTGCTGTCGCGTGAAGGATGTGACAAGCGCCATCGGGTTGAGAAAACTCGTCAAATGTTTTTTGAAGATAGTCTTGTGACATATCCGAATGGTAGTGTTTGATGATACCATGGTTTCGGAGAGGACCTGGGAGTTGAGAATCGAGAAATGCCGCTGCGGCAACAGCATCCTGTTTCGAATCGTGGAAGACCAGCGTTTTTGGTATGGCCATAGGAGGATGGAACGTTGACGGAATTAAAAGACACAAGTTGTCAAAATTGCGGAGGGTTCCCCTGATCGGGACAGTTGCAAACGTGATGTTAGGGCGATTTGTGGAGAGGCGAATTTCGAGTGCATTCGATGAAATGGCCAGTTGGGTCTTGACTGTTCTGAGAACATGATCCGGCAGCGTAGCGGATAACGCTTGGACGGGAACATTGTTCGAAAGGAGAACACGAAGTAAACCAATCTTCGCATATGCGGGTCGGAAAGCGTCTTCACCATAGTGGGGTAGTCCAGCTGTATGGATGTTATGAGCTTCGTCTACATGGACACGTGCGATCTTGTGCATAAACGATCGATTTTCGCGGATGAGTCGGGCAAGGCGAGGGAGATGACCTTTGAACATCCCAAGCTGCTCGGGAGACACGATGAGATGATGGAATTCACCATCTCGGATACGCTGTCAAGCGTCAGGCTGTTAAATGTGTAAAACAAAAGTAAAACGCATACCTTCCAAAGATTTTCATCATAGGGTGTATCCTCATTAATCGCAATAGTTTTAATCCCATAGCGCTCACTCTCGACCACCTATGGCACACTGTATATATCTGTTGAATGATTCGTGACACTAATTCTCTTTACCTGCGTCGCCTGGAGCCGCTTAAGGGGGGATATCGTGACAGATATTGACTCTGGTCGAAGAAGAAGGGGTATGAGCAAACATAAAGTCTTGCCGCTCCCAGTGCCAGCGATGATCACACAGTCGCGTCGATGTAACATCTCCAGGGATGCCTCGAGTTGGAATCTACGTGGAACGATGCGACCTCCAGTGAGAGTTGATACGATTAAGCATGCCCGGATTGCATCAAGCTTATCTTCTTCTTCATTCAGGCTCTCTACGTATTCACGAGGTAGTCGGTCGCCTAGTAACGTCGTGGCTGATGGGATTAATGCGTCCAGTGAGGCACGTCGGATCGCTTCTATCGTGTCCGAGTGGTCCATCTTATCGAGGTCCTATGGCGGCAATCTCGATTGATCGGTCGGTTGATGAATGTTCACACTCAGCTCAAAATCGGTAAATTATCTATTTCCAAACAATTTCTGATTGGGCAGAGGTCACGTTGTCGTGCGAATCCGCTCGTGCCTCTAGTGCGCCAACCAAATATACCAGTCCGTCTATCAACGGCTTGTTGCAATAGCGTCTACCCGATGTAGACACCGGGTAGAGGGAATCTACTCTAGGGCATTACCTTTGGAGAGGGGACTCTGAGATGATAGCGGTTAGAGATCAAGAGAGTTAGTTTATTATTCAGAC
>JBBPJQ010001431.1:0-10411 GCA_038088795.1 Boletus rex-veris
CGGCATCCCACTCGGCTCGCTTCATTGTAACACCCTTCTCGCCAACCTGAATGCTAGAGCATACATTCTGAGCGGAAGCATGACGCCGGTGTTTGATGGGACGATGGCCGAGAAGCGGAGCGAAATGGTATTTATTTCTTCCGCAGACCAGGTGAGTTTTGGTGCTCCATGGTGGTTGAACGGTCGTGAACCTGGATGACCATTGTCCTGTAGAAAACTGTGTAGATAGGGACATTTAGGGATGCCGCCGTGTCCACGACAACAGAGAACAGTGTATGATCCGGAGCTTGATATGCACGATGTGGACTCGGACCAGGTGTCCTTCTTGACCTCGTCCCCTTTCCTTTCACCCTGATCTCATTGGAGCGCTACTTATTTACATGTATTCAGCTAAATTCGCAGCGTGCCAGGCTGAGCTATTACATATTGTACCGTGCAGGTCTATACTCGATTCAAATCGCGCAAATCTAGTCCGACCCCAAGCAAATCAACGAGGATGACCGTGACCGTCTAAAATCGTCTCGTACGGCGATCTTAGGAGACTGTAACAGCCTTCGCGTACTGACTCAATTATGTCGCCGATGCCGGGATAGGAGCTCAATTTCTAGGAGCTGCAGCTTGCAGAGTACCGCAACCGTCACCCAACTTTTGCGCACCCCACACCCATGGTGCAAGTTCTTCATCGTCTTCGTGAGCTCCCGGCTCGCCTCCAAACACTACGGAAACAATTCAATATCAAACATGGAGACAGTCCCAAGAGTTCAGACTCGGACCCAAACCTGAACCCCGAGTATGAACAGTTTTTCCGGTACACGTTTGGACGATGGATTTACAATGAACGGGAACGTGAGCGATTGTTTATCATCATCTCAATGTACCCCCTTAGTATTCACAACCTTTGCAAAGAAATGCGTATTCGATATACGCCCTTTGACGTAGACGCCCTCAAACAAATCGCCGCAACGGCCGCAGGCGCGGATCGTTGTGTTCAAATGGTCAAGTTGGCAGAAGGTAATGTTTGGTCATGTCGTCATCGACGTGATGGATAAACAATCTCTTTGGATAGGTTCTTTTAACAAGATTTTCCTGCTCACGTTTGATAACGACGTCAAGTTGATCGCTAAAGTCCCTTGTTCGCTTGTCGCACCGCGTCGTCTCTGCACCGCCAGCGAAGTCGCCACCATGGACTATGCAAGGACTGTCCTCGGTCTACCCGTTCCACGCATCCTGAGCTGGAGCGCCATTGCGGATACATCAGGTGTTGGGACCGAGTACATCCTCATGGAATACATACCAGGCGTGGAGTTGCACAAGTGGCTGAAGAAGCGCGGTTTTGATGCCGCACGCTTCGTGGACCGACTCGTCGACGTGGAGTTCCAATTTACTCGGTTTCGTTTCTCCCAGATAGGGAGCTTGTATTACAAGGAGGACGTCTCGTCCGAGTTGCAACAACGGCCACTGTATGCCGAGGGCGTCAAGGGGGGCGGCTCGGACCGGTTCCGCATAGGGCCGTGTGTTGACTTCGATATGTGGCGCGGAGAAAGACGTCACCTGGCTATTGATCGTGGACCATGTCAGTCCTGTCGTCATGTACGCGACACGCGTTCAACGCTTATTTGTGCGTTCCAGGGCCAGATACGTTATCCTACGTCAGAACCATCGTCGACATTGAAAAAGAATGGTTGTCCACGTTTGCCGTGCCACGCGCACGTGGCGACCCGTTTCGTCGTCCCGGCAGCGACAACGTCCCCGACGCGCACGCCCGCCTCCTGAACGACTTTCTTGCGGTCCTCCCCATCGTTCTTCCCTCCGACGCGATCTGTGCCCCCGTGCTCTGGCACATGGATCTCCATGCATCCAACATCCTCGTCCCGCGCAAGGGCTCGTCGGACATACTCGGCCTACTCGATTGGCAAGGCACGACCGTCCGACCGCTCTTCCTCCAAGCCACCTTTGCACCCTGCGTCCGATACCAAGGCGACGACCGCATCCGCCTGGCCCCCGGCCTCGCCTTCCCCACCCTCCCCCCCGATTTCTCGTGCCTGTCCGAACGAGACCAGGCGCGCCTGCGCGACCAAGAACGTCTCGCCGTGATCCACAAGTACTACGAGGTGCGCGGCTTGACGCGGATCCCCGTCTGTGATGACGCACAGAGGTATGCTTATGGCAAGTACGTCGTGCCGTCGATTCGTGGTGCGTCGCGGACGTGGTACCAAGGGACGGAGCATCTGCGACAGGCGCTTCTGAAGCTCCGAGATGCTCCGCAAGCTGTCCCTGGCACACCGTTCCCGATTCATTGGGACGCTGACCAAGTGACGACACACCGCGCGGCGTACGCGAGACTCAAGACGCACGCAGCGCGCGTCGACAAGGTGACGGAGGCGTTGCAGCTCCAAGGTGACGGGTGGGTGAGCAACGAACGGTACGACAAGGTGAGGCGGGAGAGTAGGCACCTCCGGCGGCGGTGGAACGCGAACAAGTTTGGAGGGCCGTATCCGTTTCAGGATGGGGGGTGGTCGTGGTTTTTGTCGTGAGCGAGTTGGAGGGAATGAGAGGATGATCTCGGATATGAGCGATTGCGCGTTTGGACGCTTCTCCGCGTTGTTCGAGCCTGTGGTGTCTTTTCCCGAGGCTTGTCCAAGGGGAGGAACGCGTACATTGTTATAACCGCGTCCCTGAGGGTCACAGGCGATTGAGGAAACGAACCACGAGACCAGAAAGTTGGTCCTGGACGCGAGCAGATTCAGATCTCGGATCTCAAAGCGGAATTCATTTATATGCGTTAGGTATAACAACAGAGATTATGGTCTAGAGCGATGTTTAGCTACAATAGGATGGCACGTAAAAGCGAGGCAAAGCAAAGCAAAAAAAGTCCGGGTCATTGACAATATAACGTACCGCCTAGGATGGTCAAAATACAGATAGCAACAAGAGTAGCATCAATCATGTAGAGTGGTGGGCGTCCGATTCGTGGGATATAAATAGATTCCGATCTTCTTTCGAGTCGCCGAGAGATTAAAAGCTAATGCGAGAGAGCGAGTCGGTTAGTGAGGTGGTATAAAAGGATCTACACGACAAGGAGATCAACTTTTGTTTTTTTGGCGCCGTCAAACGATGGGCGACATTCAGCGTATCATAATCTGCTGGGCATCGTCTTCTCGTGCCGATAAAGGCGGGGGACACTGGATCTTGAGCGACAACAACCCGTCGTGCATCTCGACGCTAATATCGTCGGGCTACAAAAACCCAAGAGCAAGCATGGGTGACATGACATGGCAAATCAGCATCGATACCGAAAACAACGGACAAACGCACGGTAGTTGTACTTGGTACGACAAAGGTACGCGACACGGGCCCAGAGCGGCGTTCTCGCAATACATAACCATCGCCGTCACCACTGCTACTGTTGTGGCCATGGCTGTCTTCGGCGAGGCCTCGAGGTGGCTTGGCAAATACGACGACCTGCTTCACCCGGTTCATGGCATTGGTCGAGAGGACGACAGTCACGTCGCTCTTGGATCGACCAGAGAGTTCACACAAGGCTGTCAAGACGTTTGTCTCGTAATTGAAGTGTAGGTCTGTACGGATCACCACAGTGACGCCCGAGGCTGAATAACCCGGGTTGATCAAGCCCCTGTGGCGAATCAGGTGAGCACCCCTGACTACCAAGTAAACAAAACGCACTTGAGCATCGACATGTTCTTGACAGCCCCAGCGGGCAATCCAGATATCCTTGGTGTTGCTATACTCGTCGTCGCTGTTGCTGTTGCTATTGAGAGTGGTGGGACTGGTAGGGACGCGCTTGAAGACGACCCTTGTCTTGAACTTGAATATCTCACACTGTGTTTCTCTTCAGGATCTCTTCTCGATCTTGCAATGACCACTCCTGCCGCACTCTGGGGACGATACGGATGCACTGCCGCGCGGGGATCCGTATGGACAGGAGATATGCGTGCACGCATGGGTCCAATTGACCCGTGAAACGCACTCATCGGGCCCGCAGACGGCGGACCTGAAGAAGGGCTTGCACTGGCTCCGACATGATACGCACGACTGGTATCAATCATGGGTGGTCTCATGTGCTCAGGCTGTAAGAGGGCCGGCACAGACACGTGTTGCAAACGCAGTGGGGGCTCATCATGAACAACCTCAGTACCAGAACCAGGACGTCTGGGGTTCTGGCTAGGTACTATAGGGACGTGTTCTTGAATGTGCACTGTGGACGTGGACGCGGCAGGCACTGTAACATGCGCGTCTGTGTTTGGATCCGGCTGATGTTGAAGTGGATGTCGTAGAACTTGCTGCTCAAGATGTTGTCGCTCTTGTTGCTGGTGCTGGTGTTGTTGCTGATGATGCTGGTCACCGTCATCCCAACGAAAGGTCGTCTGGGGCGTTGCAGGCATTGAAGAGTGCCCAGGAATGAATGGGTATTGATACGACATGGAAAAAAGGGGGGATCTAGTGATGATTTTCGCGTCCCGCCCTTTTATAGCGCGCCGCGCCTCAATCCCGTGACTCGTTACTTAACCGAGCACGGACCCGTCGGGAACCCTGAAACGGTCAACTCTGCCCGTCCTATAGTACCCTCGTCCCCAGTATAAGTACTCCTCCTCAGTCATTGTCCCAGAGAAAATATTAAAAATCACTTTTGATATTTCAACGTTTGTCGACAGTTGACTGGCATTGACACAGCCACCGTCGGGAGGCTGTGCTGTCGACATGGAATCCTTATTGTCCTACATACACAACTCACCGCTCCTCGTTTACATCTTCAGACACTGACGTAGCCCACGTCGTCGACGACCCCGACGACGCAACTCCCCGACAATCTGCACTTGACCTCGACCTCGACCGCGGCACCAACGTCCCCGTCTCCGCAATCCTCCCCCCACGCTCAACACTGCCCCTCCGACTCCGATTCCCCCACCCAGTCCCCGTCCCCGTTCCACTCGCCCCCATGTCCATCCCAGCCACCCCTCCGCCCAGCACACGCCCAGCGGATCCCCGCCGACTCAGTGTTTCCCCATCCCCCTCCCTCTGTGGAAGATACGACACCACAGGGGACCCATACGAAGACGACAACGACGGCGGCGGCACACTCGGGTACGTCAATGCATGCACCCCAGATACCGCATGTGGTGCCCCAACCCCACCCGACTGCGCCGACGTCGACGATGGTGGCGTGGTCAACTGCGTCCCATTACTCAGCATGCTGCTGCTCGCAGGCACGTGTGCTGACAACAGTGGCGAGAACGGGAATGGAGATGGAGACTCCATCGACGAGGGCGAATGTGACAGCGGCGTCGTCGTTTCGGAGTTGCTGTTCACTGGTCGGTGGATCGACGACGACGGCCGGGGGATCGGCACGCCGTGCGACGGGATAGGTACAGCGTGCGTCGTCCCACTCCGCGCAGCTGGATACCCCACTGACGTACTCGGAGACGACACACCCGACATTGACCGCCGATGCATCGGCTGCGAAAATGGCTCAGATGGCGTTAAACCCACCAAATTGTCCACCGACAACCCAAGCTACGCATCGCATCAGCACCCTCGGCAGAAATAAAGAAAGAAACATGCCCACGCACCCTCCGTCGCAACTCCAACAGCTCCTCGCGATAAATATCATTCAACCGCGCGATCCGCACATAATCTCGTTCGGTATCCACCAACCGCGTTCTCAGTTGTTCGTTCTCTCGACGCATCGCCTCCAACATAACATCCACGCTCGGTGCCGTCGGGTCGTGCCCACTCAACGGGAAGCGGAAAGAGTCGCTTGTGGTCGTACTCCCATTGGCGTGCTCACCACTAGCTTGTGCTTGTGTTTGTGTTTGCGCCGCCTGTCGACGTAGCGCAGAAATCTCCCGGTTCAACCGATTCACGTGTGATTCACTCTCAGCCTCGAGCGTATTCTCGAGTTGGATCTTTTCCTCGCGGAGCTACACCAAGTGAGAGGTGAATGGAGGGAGACGAGTAAGGGAGGAGACGAAACAGGAAAGAGGGAGGGAACTAAGGATGAATGAAGAAGCGACGTACCTGCTCCAGCTTGCGCGACAACACATTGATAATTCGTTCCTCCTCCGCCTCGTATGCATTGATCAAGCTCTCCTCGCGCTTCAACTGATCTGTCGGACTCGCCGTCGAAAACCGACGGGTCGGCGAATCGGACATGATTCTTCTTGGCGTTGTCCTTGTCGTTGTTGTTGCTGTTGTGCCTTGTTCTTGTTGTACGGGTGTTCCCGTTTTCTTGTCCCTTGTATTTTATGTAGGCAATTCAGAGACACCCACGATCGCAACCGTATCGTGTGAATGGCCTGAGTTTGTCCCTCGAGTCCAAGTGGCTCGTTCGTGGGTAGGAACAGCGAGCGTTGTGGAGTGACAAGAGTGGCAACACACAAGGTTGGAAAGAGGAGCTTTGTTGCCACCCTATTCACTCCCGGATTCCGCTTAGATCCGTCGCCACAATGCGGTCGACCGTAACGACTCACCACACGTACTATGGAAATGAAGAAAAAATAATAGTTAGCCTCTTACCTGCTGCCTGAGCTTGCAGTCATCTGCACTTTTTTGGGTGTCGTATTACTGGCTACCACGATCGTTCATCCCGAAGAGCCGCCACCTCCTCACCCCGCCTCGTAAGCAGTCCAGGTCGACATTACGTCCTCAAGTGCAGCATGTGTCGGATGAGAGGACCTTCGACGAAAATCGATTGGGTTGGACCAGAAGATTGAGACTGTGAAATCATAGAGAAGATGGAGTGCCCTTACGTGTTGTACAGGAATTAATATGTATCATATTTACTTGCGGAGAGCACGGACGTCGGTGAGTAACTCAGACCTTACAAGCATATAGGTGTAATACATGAGAAATCACCTAAGCTCAATTGCAGAGCATATTGACAGATCAAGGCTACTTTGAGATCCTTCTGTATGCTGCTACATTTCCGCGACTTGGTGTGAGTAACAGCGCACCGAACAGCCGTCTCAATCGAGCGAGGACCCGGAGAGCAGGCGTTTGTCTGTCTGTCGGTAAGAGAGAGAGACGGAAGAGGTACTGCATCTCGAAAGCGCGTAGTGGACCAGTAGCACTGGAAGAGCCAGGGAACGAAGGCAGGGTATAGATTCTCTGTTGGGTATCGTCGCGAGTGTACTTCCCACAGAATCGAGAGAGATTTGGATCTTAATTAAGTAACTGATAACTGATCATCGGGGTCGCCGGTACACTTGGTAGACATTGTCTTGCCGATGACGTCAATGCGCATGATGGCCCTTCTCCCTGCCATGCCTAGAGTGGCTCAGCCTACTTGAAATTCCGTCTCTACGGTGCCATGCGTCTATGATGGCGCGAGTTGGTCGGATCGTGGGGGTTGTGTGATTTGTCTGCCCGCTGTGAGCTCCGCAACGTATGCGTCGAAGCCGGGACGAGCGCCTTGCTAATACCAGACTGGGTGTTATCGCCTCGTGGGTATCAGTCTTTGCCGGCCAACGAGGAAAAACTGAAAAGTGACGCCTGTCAGAACATACAAGCGTGAGTGAAGCAGAGGTACCCGTCGAAGATGGACAGACTTAGTACTCGCCTCCACGGAGGCTCCACCTATCGATGACCACATTGCGTCTTGGAATCTAGCAGGTTCGACGGGAGCTTGAGCGAGATGACGTGGAAAGAGTTTGATAATGAGAACGAACGATTGGTCCCTTTGCGTGGCAGGGATACATTGACGCTGCGTGGGGTAGTTGGCTTGGACCACCCGTCATGGAGATCTGATGAGACACATTACCACTCGCTATTCCTGACGTCGATTTCGCTCTTCCAATACTGCAATGTCATTACAGGTTCAGGAACCAAGGTCTACGACTGGCGAAACGTATAAACCATAGTGCCAACGTCGTACTGACCCTGATCAAAGACATACAGGGCAAACGGGCGTCGCTTGGCGAATGATGGGTTGCTTCCACGAGAGCGCTTGGCGTCCGTGACAAAGCGTGTGCATGGACGTGTCAACAGTCCATTCCCAGAAGGACGAGTCCGCTCGTATCGATGACCTATATTGAGATATTTGAAGAGACGAGACAAATGGGATGGATGAAAGAATGACCTTTTGCACTGGCGGTGCATGAGGCGGTCTGTCATTGCGCTGTTTTTCCGACAGAAATTTCCGGGCGGTTGAAAAGCTGTGCGTTTCGCACAGGCCGAGCAGAGTATAGCGAAGAAATCTGGATTGGATTGGACAACTTGTCGTCGTAAACGGGTGACCAAAGGTTTGACCAGGATAAGGCTGGCGTCGGCCGAGCTCGTTGTCGAGGATCGATCATCGGAGTTTGGAGAACAGAGTGGAGAGATGCTTCTCTGGGACATCTGATTTATCCGATGTACAGGTGGAGAGAATAGATAAACGTCACGAGCGGACATGGGGGTTGATCCTGGCGGTGGCTGCGTGTCAAGTATGTATGCCAGTGGGAGAAATGGGGAGGTAGATGGACTCATCGGGGGTGAAATCGCTCTGACAACCTGCTCGCGAACTGGGCAAGGAAGAGCATGACATACATGCCGAATGCTGTGATCGGGCACCATGCCTGCTTCTTGGAGCGAAACATGCCTCCTTCATCTTGAGATCGTCCAGTAGGTATCTCCCCACAGTGAAGTATGCAGCGTCGAAGTGGTGACGATCTCTCGCAGACACTCATTCGTATGCAGGTTTTTGCGACACGGTGCCTTGGTGTCGTTGGGAACTCGGCTTACAAAGGCACCGAAAACACGAGGTGATGGAGCGTGAGTACTGATCTATATCATGAGGGCAATGTATACGGTGCGAAGAAGGACAACAAACCACAACTTGTTCGTTGATTTGTCGCCACGACTTGGCTACACGGAACCGCTGATGACGCCGTCGTTGACGAAGACTGGTGTGTACTGGTAAGATGATGTTGCCTGTATGCTGAGCATTGGACTAGATCATCCCCAGCCGATCGAAATCGACATCGGTAGTAATTTATTGGCAGTGGCATTCTCAACGAACGGCGAGTATATGGTGAGCGGCCGTGTCAGCGATGCTCGAGTGTGGCGAGTGGAGGACGGCAAACAAATGGCAACAATGGAGGCGGCCAGTGTTATTGTCTCGCTGTGTCGAATGATGGCAAGTGGATCGCAGCAGGGACATGGTCAGACAGGGACGGCGTCTTCGTTTGGGACGCAAAAACATACAAGCAAGTCTTCAAGCACGAGGATATCCACAACATCCGCGCCGTCGATTTCTCGCCCGACTCAAAGAGACTCGTTTTTGCGTCGTACTCCGAAGCCATTGTTTGGGACGTCGCATCCAACAAAAAAGTGCAAACACTCCACTACAAGCACACAAGAGCAGCGAAATACTCACCGACAGGGGATCGCATCGCGACAGCCACTCGGGAATCCGTTAAAGTCTGGGACAGCAACGATGGCCACTTGCTCATTGATATCGATGCAAAAGCAACCCCCTACTTTAATGCTGGTCTCGTCTGGTTCAACAACCACTTCTTTGTCGTATCCAACGATACAATCAAGCAATTCGATGCAGCCACCGGATCAGCAGTCGCAGAATGGCCTGTCCTCGGTAGCGACGGCTTCGACCTCTCGTGCATTGCCCTGCCAAAGCATGGGAAATTCATTGCTCACTCTACAACGAGTACTATCACATTCTGGGACACGTCCACGCACGCCCAACTCGGTCTCATTCAACATCATCAACACATACACTCCATCGCATTCTCTCCCGACGACAAATTTCTCGCATTTGGTGGAAGGGATCGGAAAATCAGCATTATACGAGTGTCTCGTATCATTGTAAGTGTCGTCCCGTTGGATTGGAGCGTATCTGGACAACTTTCTCGTTCGTTCCGCATAGAATTCAATCCCATCGTCTCCTCTGCCCCCCACTCCCAGGGAACCTGACCTCCGGGTCGACAATGCTGCATCGGACCCGTCAGTTCCATTATCTCGCCCACACTCCACTCTCCAGGAACCTGATATTCAGATCGACGATGCTGTGCTGGACTCGTGGAAGCACAATCAACTCGAAAATGCAGAGACTCTTGACTGCAGCGATCTCCGAGTCTCAGAATCTGGCTCATCCCGTATTCGCTAGTCGAGCTCTCGTGCGGACTCGTCTAGGAAAGTGGGATGCAGCCCTCGTCGATGCTGAAAGGGTGCTTATCACTTTACTCTCACAAACACTGACATGCTGACACCCATTTATGCAAGGCCCTTGATATCCAGCCGTCCATCATCGCCTCTCTTGCAAAAAGTGTAGTAGCCCATGTCGGCAAAGGGGAAAAGGACAAGGCCTATCGGGCCTGCGACATTGCGTTCGAGCACTTCCATTCATCTCATGTTACCTTTCTCCTTCTTATCAAGGTCTGTATCTTCAACGTTCGGT
>JBBPJQ010001432.1:0-10410 GCA_038088795.1 Boletus rex-veris
TAAAGCAAATAGGATGAAATTTGGAGGGTAGGTAGTCTAGATAGTAAGCTACCTTTACTGCAAGTATTAGGATTTTCTAGCTGCTGGTTAGGCTAGAATATTAGGAAAGATAAACTCATGATCTCAGTATGTAATGGATTGCATGCAGGTCAGCGGCTGTTGTTGATGGCAGCGACTTTTATTCTGATGATGGTGATGAATGAGTGTGCCGAGTTGCCAATCAGGAGTGTGATAAGTCACGTTGTGTTTTTAGACTCTGACTTATCTCACTTATCTCGCTACAACCATCATCTCATCCCCTTCGTTTGAGCCTTCCTCATCACCTTAAGCTCATTAGATAAGTGATACATATCTACTGAGTATTCAAGGTGGTAGTATTAATTAATTAACAGATTTCAAGACTGGTTCATGGGTGGATTCAATCACAGGGGAGTGGATGTAGTGCTTATGTAAGCACCGCTCTTTGACCCTTCTCATCAGACTAACTTTCCTCCACTACCATCTCTCTCCATAGCATGCACAAGGGACTACCATGGTGCCATTGAGCACACCAATGTGATGTATGTGCCATTACACATGTTGATGCCATAGCTAGTACTCACCACAGTGTGCGAGGTGAGAATGACCGTCAATTCATTGTGGCCCCTTCATCTCACCTGTCCACTGATTCCGTTGAGCCAAAAAAGAAGGGCCGTGAACCTACTACCAAGAAACCTCATTGGGGCAACAAGAAGTCAAACGGATTCTGATGTGTTCTACTCTGTTGCTTTCCATCACTTTTTGTCACACTCTGTTCTTTTCATTGCTCTCTGTTGCACTCTGTTGCCTCCATCACTCTCTGTCATTCTCTGTGTGCATTTTGTAACTCTTGGGACTTGGGCACATGTATTTGACTGGTATTTGTAGTATTAATATGTGAATAGATGAATTCAATTGGTGACCATAGTACAAGGAAGTAAGAATATAGCAAGGCCTAGCAAGGCGAGGAATTTCGGGCAACAAAATCTACATTTGTACTAGGTCTAGCTAGGCCTAGCAAGGGCCTATTGTATTCTAGCTAGAATGGCACGTTACTTGCAAGATATAGCAGCAGTGTGCAAGAAAGTGTATTTCCGGACTAGGACTATCAGATCTAACAGCCCTTTTACGGCCTCGTATGGTTTAGCTAGGCTGTGCTAGATCTGGGCACATTTGCTGATGGTCAGGAGTAATGGAAAAGTTAGTTCTATATCATAGATAGAAACTTTCTTCCACAGATGGCAAATTTCATCTCCACAGCCACAATTTCCCCCCCAATGACCTTGTACATCTGGAAAAAAAAATTATGGCTGTAGTTCCACAGTTTCTATGTAGTGCTACATTGCACTCTGTAGTACTTTTTGTACACATGCCTACTATATTGCACTCTATAGTGCTGCTCGTACACATGCCTACTACATTGCACTCTATGATGCTGCTCATACACACTCTGACTACAGCACACTACATAGCAACTAGAAGGAATAGACTGACTATAGTCTATCATTCACGACAACCACTACATAGTACCCATAATAGCAGGATAGCAAGACAAGCTAAAATTGAATAAGCAAATAGTACAATAGTATAAATGACAACCCTTGGCCTTCCACCTCAGCAAGGGCAGCTTCGTTCAGTGCCTCTGCCTCTGCTATGATCATCTCCTCAAGTGCCACCACTCTCAATGCCACCTTGCATCTCTCCTGATCCAGTTGGATAATTTCCACCTTTTCTTTGAGCATCTCCACCTGTCGAGTGTAGAAGGATACTCAGTATGAGACGGAGTCTGTGACTAGTATATTGCACACCTGTAGAAGTATACTACAGAGTGTAAGTGACAATATGGAATATGAATAGGCTGATCTCACCTCAGTACAAGATGGAGTCTGTGACTGAGGATGAGACACACCAACATGAAGGTTATCTGCCCAATATTACATAATACAGAGGTAGCCGTGTCCATTTGAATGTAGTCTGTGAAGAATAAAATACAACACTCCCCTCTCAAACAGATGGGTGTTAGTGTTTCAAAGTCCAGTCCAGGACTGGTGAAAAGACTGGCAACTGGACTGGACTGGACTGATCATGCAACTGGACTGCAGTTGCAGTTGCCTACCTTTGAGCATCAGACCAGTTACAGTTGTCTGGCTTATGGAAATTCAAAAGACCAGTCCAAAACTGGTTGCAACCAGTATACAGCCACATTTCCTAATTAGTACTATCACTCCTAATTTATTCAGAATTTCTAGCAATTTATTTCAATTTTATTCACTCATAGATTTGATGACACTTATATGGGTCTAATAATGACATGTCAGTTTGAAATAGGTGTATCCCTTGATGGTGTGGACTGATTTGGGTGAATATTAGGTTCACAGAACCCCCTGAGTCTGTACTATAATCTGTGTGACTACTGTGAAGTGTGATTCCCAGGGCATAGGGGTCAGATGACTGGTTCTTCAAAAGACCAGTTGCAACTAGTTGCAACTGATTGTAGGACTCATTTGGACCGGCCTTTATTTCAGTCCAGTTGCAGGTTGCAGGTCCCTGGGACCTTCCCAGGACTGGTTTTGATCCAGTTGCCTAATTAGGAAGGTCAAAAACCGGACTGGACTGGACTTTTAAACACTAATGGGTGTACTGTAGACCTAGTTCGTGCACAAAGTGTTTAGCTTTAATGCTTGGTAGTGCTTTCATAAGAGTATTGGCTATCATGTCTGTTGAAGGGCAATAAAGAAAAGAAATGGAGCCGTTTTTGACGCTGAAACGAATGAAGTGGTGACAAATATCGATATGCTTTGTATGTGCATGATAACTGCCATCGCAGGTCAGTGTGATAGCGGATTGGTTGTCGCCGTAGAGCATTAATGGGTGTGTGAGAGGTTGGAACATTTTGCTGATGAGTCGTCAGAGCCAGATGGCTTCTTTTGCTACATGTGTAGCAGTGTCATATTCTGATTCGGCTGTAGACAGCATGACAAGTTCCTGCTTTCTTGATCCCCAGAGTATTGCTCCCCCGTCTATAAGGAAGGCGTAACCTGTGATTGCATGTCTATGCTCCTGTGTAGCGCCATCAGCATTGACATATCCGACTAAGCCCTTTGTTTGTGTCCCGAAAGTGAGTGCAAGCATTTTTGTTCCCATTAGGTACTTGTAGATTCACTCCACCACCTCCCAGTGATCCCATCCAGGATTAGCATTAAACTGAGTGACGAATGAGGTAGCGAAAGCAATGTTGGGCCATGTCCCAGTAGTGAGATGGATCAGTGATCCAACAGCTTGACGGTATGGGATGTTGCACATACGCATGGCCTTGCTCATGGTTTTCGGTGACTGTTTCTCCAACAGTTGGATATGTGGGTCAAGGGGAATAGAGACTGGTTTTGCATTGACGAAGTTGTACTTGGCTAGGATTGCATGATATGATCTCTTGTCACCTTCATTCCTAGCAGCCAACTGATTGGGCCCAGATCCATAATCCGAAAGTGTGTGCCAATTTTGTCTTTGAAGGCCTTAATAAGGTCCAACAAGCTCCCAGTCATCGTACAGTCATCGACATGTGATGCCATGATCAATATGTGTTCTGCTATGTTGGTGGTGAACACCCCCCAGTCTGCTTTTGTTCTGGTGAAGCTAAGATCTTGAAGTGTACCATATAGACATTGGTACCACTTCAAGGCTCCTTGCTTGGAACCATAGATGGCAACACAAAGTTGCATGACGAGGTCACAGCCTTGTTTATCGAAGCTGGGTGGGAGTTCCATGAAGATTATTTCATCATTGTCTAGTTTCCTGTTGAGGAACACACTATGGAAGTCAAAAATGTCGATGTCCCAATTCTACTGTGCTGCGGTGGCCAGGATGAGGCGCAGTGAGGTGAGTTGGGCGACTGGAGTGTAGGTTTTGTTGTAGTCTATGCCATATTGCTGAGTGAAGCTGCACACAACTAGTCGTGCCTTATACTTGTCTATCTCACCTGCGGCATTCTTCTTTATCTTGAATGTCCACTTGCAGCTAACGACATTGGTGTCTTTGGGTCGTTCAACCATATTCCAGGTGTGCGCATCATTGAGGCTTTTTAGCTCAGCATTGATGGCCTCCTCCCATCTAGGCCAGTCTGGTCGTGTTTTGGCTTCATTGATCATTAACGGTTCTAGGCCTTCAGCCTCAGCATTTCCCATGAGTAACGTGAATGCTGCATTCTCATTGTCAAGTTTCCATGCCATTGAGGCTCGCTCATCCTCGATACCATCCACTATGATGGCTTGGATACCCTTGGGCAGGAGTGGGTTCCCTCCACAACCATCGTGCATCCCTGTTCCAGCTCTCAACATTCGAATGTAAGGTGATTCGGTATGCTGGCGAGTCGATCAGTGCAGCACAGAGCCGTTCAACGAGTTGGTGGTAGAAGGGTTCGTGGGTGGGGTGGGTGGGGTGATGGAGGTCATGATGGGCACTGATGATATGGGTGCATTGTTTGGTTTGGCTTTTGGGTTTATCTGATTGACATCGTTGACAACAGTGGTTTCGAGTTGTGTCAAGGTCATCACATTAACTTATTGGAAGGTAACATTGTGCTTGACAACCATGGTGCATTGATCGGGTAAGTAAACACAATGTGCTGTGGATTCAGTGTCGAATCCAACCCAATGGCCTTTTCTAACATGCTCATCAAGTTTCAATCCAGTTTGATCGAGTACCCAACACTTTGCTTCCCAGGTTGGTAGGTCACTCAAGTCAGGCTTTTTCCCATACATCATCTTGTAGGGCGTTTTTCCATCTAATGCCCTTGTAGCTGACCTATTCTTTACCCAGGTAACGTGCATGAGGGCCTCCCCCCACAAGTTCTTTGGCAGCTCGCTAGTGTGCAGGATGGTGCACATGCACTCCACAAGCATTCGGTTCAGGCACTTGGCAACACCATTATGTTCTGGTGTGTCATGGGTGGTGAGTTTCCGTTCTGTTTCAGCATTCTTCAGATAATGAGTGAACTCATCGGACAGATACTCCCCCCCACAATTGGAACGAAGTCGCTTGATGCATGTCCTGTGCTGTGTCTTTAGCCAGGACTCGTGCTCAAGGTAAGCTTGGAACATGTCTGATTTTGCCGCCATGAGGTTAACGCATGTGTAGCATGTGTGATCATCGGTGAAGGAACAGTAATAGCTTCGCTTTCTGGGAGTTTGAATTGGTGAAGGTCCCCAGATGTCAGTATGTATTTCGTCGCTGAGTTTTTCTGATCGGTTGGGTTCACGAACCTTCCCAATAGGTTTTCAAGTTGCTTTCCCATACTTGCAAGACGTACACTGGTCTATCATGCTATGACTTGGGTCCAGTGTTATACCGGTGATTATCCCTTTCGCCAGCATGTCTCAGAATGTCCCGACTCCAATATGGGACAAACGAGCATGTAGGTCTTCCATGGTGAACTGCCTATCTCCTTTTGTGATCGCTGCAGTTACTGTATAGTCACTCTGCATTTTGTAAAGTCCGTTCGCAACTTTCACTTGGCCTAGGAGACGCTGTTCAGCATTGAAGATCTGACAGGATTCTTTGTCGAAGACTGCATGGCAACCCGTGTCTGTGAGACAACTAATCGACACAAGTGTTACTTGCATGCTCGGCGCATACAAGACATCCTTCAAGAGGATCCGTGACTGAGTATCCCTGTTCAGTAGAAAGATGAGTAGGTCTCCCTTTCTGATTGCATTGAACATTCCATTGTCCACTCCTCTGATTGGTTTAGGTGGGATAGACATGAAGTTGAGGAATCGTTCACGACAAGGGGATAGAAGTTGTGAGGCCCTGCTGTCGTACAATTCTGGGGTTCTTTCGCTTTGCACTAGGAGGGCGTTGACATCATCCTCAGCATCAGTTTGTGGTTCAGGTTCAGATATGGTGAGCCAGCAACTATCAGGTTCATTGGTTGTAGTCACATTTGTGGAGGCTAACGATTTGCCTTTGCCTTTGTCATCTTTAGATTTCTTTCTGTGCGACTTCCAACCCTTCAGGGCCTGGCCAGCTTTTCTGCCTCCTTCCTCCCAGCAGTCTCGATATTTGTGGCCTTGCCAACCGCAGTTGTGGCAGTTGCTGCTGAATTTCCTTCCCTTCCATTTGCCTTTCTTGGACGATGTGTCTGCTCTGAAAGCTGCATCCTTGTTCATTGAGGTTTTCTTTCCCTTCCCGCCATCTTGTAAAGTAAGTCTCTCGTATTCTTCCAGCACGATGTCCATTAGATCGTCTGATGTGATGGTTTTGCTTTGCAATCGCATCATAGAAGAGAGAGCTGTGAGGCCAGGGTTGTATGAATGTGGGAGTAACACATATGATATTGAAGAGGTCTTCGTCTGAGACCGCTCGTCCAATGGAGGCTAATTCCTCACGTAGCGCTATGATCCTGTCTATATGCACACATGCATCCCCTCCTTCTTTCAGTTTGAGTTCTCCTAGCTGACGACGCATTTCAGCACTGACCACAAGGGATCATTTTTCGAAGAGGGAACAAAGGGTTGTGAAATATTCATGGCCTGAGCTTTTGCCCACAAGCTGGATGAAGATGGAGTTGGGAAGGGTATTCGCGATCACATGTCGCACTTTAGTGTCTTTTTCAATCCAGGTCGCAAGATCCTTTTCATAGTCTGCAACCAACTTGATCTTGTCGGGAGTTGATGCTGTTCACCCGGCCAACCTTCCAGTTGCTGGGTCGGTGGGTTTCTTCTTGCTGCCGTCGAGGTACCCTATGAGTCCTTGACTACCAGCGGCAAGTTGGAGACAGACCTTCCAGGTGGTCCAATCCTTGCTGGATGTGTCAAGCTTTGGTAGCTTGATCTCCTCTGACATAGTACTAGTCATCTTGATGAATATATGCGGTGTTAACACAAATGTATGCGCGTGATCTGTTACAGCACCAGTGCAGGGCTCATAACCTGTAGAAGTATACTATAGAGTGTAAGTAACAATATGGAATATGAATAGGCTGATCTCACCTCAGTACAAGATGGAGTCTGTGACTGAGGATGAGACACGCCGACATGAAGGTTATCTGCCCAACATTACATAATATGGAGGTAGCCATGTCCATTTGAATGTAGTCCGTGAAGAATAAAATACAACATCAAGGACCAGCGGCACTCTTGTGTGCAGCTAGACATGGGAGGGTACTAGTAGAGTAGTAGCCTGCTATTGGTTCAATTGTAACTTCTTTTTTTCCAGATGTGGCAGTGTGCATGAGTTGGTGTTGCACACAAATGGATGAGGGGACAGTGGTGGCAGTGTGTGTGAGTGGGTGGGGCAACAGTGATGGTGGCAGTAGTGGTGGTAGCATGCATGAATGGTGTGCGTGAATGAGCAAGGGCACAGTGCACAGTGCACATGCAGATCACGTGCATTGTGTGACCCATCATGTTTTACCTTGTCGAAATCAACAACAAAAAAGTCACATGAGTTTGTTTACTTGTGCTCGTGACTCATTAGAGTCTCAATTAACTTTGAACATTCAACAACCTGTTGCACACCACCCTGCAATGGAATCAGCAATACCACGACAACGATGTCGACCCTGCTGCAATGGCATTGGCAACACCACCACTATCCCCATGACACCATGATGGAACCAGCGCAACCACCATCACAATGATGCAATGCACCACCACCAGGCCTTCGAGTGTGACTGTTCATTTCAAGGCTGGCCACTTCTCTCCCACCCAACCATTGTATTAATTTGAGCACAACTGCTTGTGTCCCACCTCCACTGTGTCCTCTCGAGCCCAAATGCTCATCTCCCACCCACTCATGTCCACTCAAGTGCAACTGCTTGTCTCCCACCTCTACCAGGCCTTTTTTGATCCTGGCTGCTCATCTCCCACCCAACCATATCAATTTGAGTGTAACTGCTCGTCTCCCTCCTCTACTGTGTCCTCTCAAGCCTGATTGCTCATCCCCACCCATCCGCATCCATTCAAGTGTGACTGCTTTGAGCAACAAATAAGTCTATGTGAATGGAAGGGAGTTGTGACATGGCAGCTCCTCTGTTGATCTGATTCAGTATAGGTCACATGCTGATGTTCCCATGGTGGAATCAGACAACATTGACTTGGAGGAGTTCATCCTGGACAATGTCATCCATGATGTGATTGAAGAATTCAGCAGGGATGTTGAAGGATTCGATGAGCAGGACGTGGAGGAAGGTGATGTGGTTGAAGAGGATAGAGAGACAGTTGAGGTGGCTGGATAGTCTGAGGTTGAGACAGAGGTGGAAGATATGGAGGAGTAGATTCAATACAGTGTTTCTATGTTTGGATGACCTTGTTGCAGTGCTCTATGTAGTGCTACATATATTGTTTGCTGTAGTGCTACTTGCCAATGACTACAGCTTGCTACAGGTCACTACATAGAATTCTCTGAGGAATAAAGCCACTACATAGTACTCTATTGAGGGGGAAGACTACAGTGTCTATCAGGACTATATGCACTATGTAGTACCATGTAGTAATTTTTTTTTTCCAGATGTAAACAAGGTAATAAAAAATCAACGAAACTATCCTTAACTGCTGGAACAACATCCAAGAGGGCAAAGGGTCGACTTGGCGCATTCAGTTCTTCTACGATGGTCCATTCAACTCCACCTTTACTGGGATATAGGTGGACTACAGCTCCAACCGTAAGGTCAAGAAAATCCAACTCTGTCATGTTAGAAGTCGCATACTCATACTGTTGGCTTATCCAGTCCAGTACTCGTTGTCTGAATTACATGGCCAAAATATAACCAAGTTACTCTTACATCAATCAGATAGGCGCTTTGGTAACATTAGAGGAGTTATAATGTTACCAGACTCTACTAAGTAGTTAATCTTCGTTCCCACAACTCAACCACTCCTCACAACTAGACATGATAACTTCATGTCCACAACATTCAAAGTTTTAAAAGTAACTTGTGTTATAAGCATAACACAATCATCTTCGTGAGGTCAATCATGTGGATGACTAGATATGTTTGGTGCCTCTGGGTGATATCAATCAATCTGTTTTTGATATCCAGCCACCAGTGGCCTGGGAGTGACGCATGCTGACTCCTGGCTTGGGTGTTTGCCTTGGATGGTTTGTTACTGTGACTCCAGATTCCTTTGCGAAGTTTACAAAGGTCAAGATGTGGCAAGCAGGATATGATATGTCAATTGATGTGTACAGATAAAGGATACACTGTCTAATTATCTGCCTCAGACTTCCACTGACCAAAGTCCATAGCTAATTACCCTCATGAAATTGTCCTTGAATATAGCGCTTGAAACGACCAGAACCCACCTAAGGGTCTAGCGTCTGAAGTGGCAAGAGTACTAGCTGAGTTGTTCTGGGAAAACTCCAAGAGAACAAGACTGGGGAGTCTTGGTCGCTTGGCTATAGTATTTATACTACTAATACAGGTGCACAGACCGTGCAGTGCTTATCTACAGATACTATACTAGTACATAGGTTGGTACCACTGGGTAACATGAGGCAACATGAGGATTGTTGTTACTGGAGGATAAGCATACCTGTGCATGGGTTTGATGCATGTGTAAACCTCGATGCATGACATGTGTAAGTCTAGAATGTGTCACGTGACTGTGGGAAGGTAGGTCGAACATATGTTCGACTATATTCGACGGATAGGGGCTAAAGTCGAACATAGGTTCGACGTCTGAATAGTTAGTGTATTTGTATCAGGAAAAATAGGGAAAAATGATAGGGAAATAGGGCGAGTGTAACACCTGCCCTCATTCGCCCTCACCTCACCCGACACGCACACGCGCCCTGAGTCCCATACGTCGTCACCCCCCTTGTCTCGCCCGATGCGCACGGATGCCCTTGCACCACTCGATGTGCGCATGTGGCCTGGCCCTCGGACCATATTACATACTACGGTCGGTTTGATATCTCTCCAAAAACATATTTTTCCACCACTTCCTGCCTATGTTGCATATAATTTGTTGTACATACATTGTATATCTACAACATATCAGTAGCACAAACTACCAGGAACATGGCTGACGATGTTGTGAGCGATTTAAACATATGAAAGCGTGGGAAAATCTCTGACAACTTAGGAGACTTGCAAAACAAATCAAAAAACATGTCATTGTGGCTTCCACAACACTTCAAATACCATTCTAAATAGTAGATCGTGTATCTAAGGTGCTCTAGAAATTGTTTACACCATGTGCCTAGTCTATTCCACCCATAAGACATCAAAATTGCGAAACTGTATTGATGAGGCTACATTTCACTCGAATGCATGTGATCATTACTGTTGGCACCAAAGATACATTTTCGCAATTCTGATGTCTTATGGATGGAATAGACTAGGCACATGGTATACACAGTTTCTAGAGCACATTGGATACATGATCTACTATT
>JBBPJQ010001433.1:0-10404 GCA_038088795.1 Boletus rex-veris
ATCAGTTAGTCATCTCTGTCAGTCACATCAGTTGGTCAGTTGGTCAGTCAGTCAGGTGTGTCAGGTTTGTCAATTTGTCAGCTAGATAGTTAGTTAGTCAACCAGTCCATTCAATAAATTAGCTTATTAGTAGCTTGTCAGTAAATCAGTTCAGTCAGTCAGGTCAATCTATCATTGATTAGGTCATTCAGGCCTGTCAGTCTTGTCATTGATTTCAATGACCCAGAAAAAATGTAGGTTTGCTGATGTACACCAATCCACTGTGAATAACTGTATCTCGTGTCGATTATACTAAATCGTGTTTTCAGAGATGCACTTTCAAAGGTGGCTATCGATATGGAGATCACCATCCCTACATCAACCACAGCATGTTCGGAATCAGAAAATGTTCCTGGGTCGAGTTTGTCCACTCCCTTGCAATGGAAGACCACTGGAAAGAAGGTTCCAAAAATGCGACCAGGTCTAGTCCAGAACAGAAGGTAACTAGTACAATACTTTGAGTTGGGGACATCGCCAGTGAATGTGGGCTTATTATATTCACAGAAACCTATGTGCTCATCATTGGCTCAAGACATTCAAAGATACAACTTGAACAAATGGAACTACTGCTGAATTCAGAGACTATTACGATTCGCTTAGTAAGGAGCAACACAAGGTAAGTTGATGTTGTCTCATCTGATCGCACATCTGATTATAAGTCTCTCAGGAATATGACAATGAAGCTGAGGATTTGGTGCACAAAATGTATCATGCTATCTGATCTATCTAAGTTCTGTTATTAGGTTGCTAGGAAGGCTTGGAACAAGGATGCATACAATGCTCCGATGTATTAAATTGTCAGATTTGGACTCGGACTCGGACTCGGACTCATTAAGATCAGACAGTCTTTCTGGCATCAGTTCACGGACATCACATGCTCTGCACACTTCTCTTCACAACTCCAGACTCATCAAGACTTGGAGAACATTTGCTCGTTTATGCTTACTATATGTATTTATCCATCCCTGCTGGGCCTGCCCCTGCTTTTTCATTCTTCGCACCCTTCCAAGTCAAGGACATTTGAGTGCACTCATTGCTGTTTGTTTTCGCATTCACAGTTGCATTTCTGGAGGGTTTTTGAGGCCGTGTGAGTAGGCAGTGCCCAATTGTAGCTAGTGTACCAAGCAATAAGATTGTTTTATACATGGTTAGAAATGATAAGATGATAAAGCGAGTGAAATATGCACTAATCTGATGAGGTGTTCAATTGTGATGTATTTAATGTGTCATGATATGTCATCAGATGGTGAGCGGGTAGATTTCCGGTGCAAGGGATCTGCTCAGAAATCGTGAAATATGAATTCTCAAGGTACATTGAGATTTGATCATACATCATGCTGCCCCATCATACAGGAACTCTCAAATACTTAACATTTTGTAGGGAGAATATGAGCAGGTATTTACATGCTTTTGGTTCATATACAGCACGCTCTGACTACACCTGGTCATACCCAGTTCTCACTGGGGGTGATGTTCTAGATCGTGAAGGCTACAATGCACTGTAGATATGATGTGACACAACATGATATGTTCTTCTGCAATTCACGTTGATGATATGATATATCACTGTGGGGGGCTTGTCACCCCTTCTCACTTTTTTGCAATTTTTGTGATGGAGGTGTGATTCATAGTACACTTGCACTGTCGTTCGTGTCACAAGCTTCATTGCTCGCCGTTCCACCCGTCACGTCGTCGTTGCAGGATTCCTTGGGCTGCACGTACATGTGGTCGACCTGTCAGCACTCACGCCTAGGATGTTCTGCGCAGTAGAGCCCTTGCCGTGAGCTTCCTCGCCTGCAGTCGTTATGCCCAGATCCATTTCTCCAGCCTCTTGCCTACTCGCCTCGGCCTCTTCATTACCCTCTCCACCTGCCGTCTTTTTGCTGGGTTCATGAGCCTCCGTGCTCGTGCGTTGCTCGTGCAGCACGTCCCGTGGGTCATCCAATGCGCCCGCTGGTACTACTGGCTCGGCGCTCGTCGCCAGGGTGTCAACGGTCTCGGCGTTGACCTGTCAACCTGCTTCTGTGGGCTCCTGGGGTGCAACTGCTGTGCAACGGACTTCCTTGTCCTTGCTCTCATCATTCCTACCCCTTTGTCGACGTGCCTGGGCAAATGATCACGTTGGGGCACACACGTCAAGGTGGTGAAAATGAGAGCGGCAGTGGCATGCGCGAACGTCGACGTGCGCGCTCCAACAACATTGGGGCACGTGCATCGACGCGGGTGCAAGAACGAGGGTGGTACTACGTGGTGGTGGACGTGTGAGAGGGCGTCGGTGGGTGACAGACGAGCGAGACAGCGTGAACGTGGATGTACATGCTCCAACAACAGCGTTGGGGCGCATGCATCGACGTAGGTAGCTGTGGTCCGTCATTGTTGTCGTTGGATCACAAATCTTTCCAGTGACTGCCATCAAATTGTATCAACCATGTCATAATGCATCAATACATTTCCGAAGCTCAGCTGCCTTTGCCTTAAATAACTCTATCTGTCTTTGCCCATCAGTTAGAAGTCTTTCATGACCAAGGTTGATCTCTTGTTGTATCCATTGCTCCAATGACATTACCCTTTCACGATCTGTCAGAGGCTGGGGGGTTGTAATTGTGGGCTGCTCTGCAGACGACAATGACACAACCAAATCTGAGTGATTCAGGGCAGTGTCAGGTAAAGTATTGGGCTCGCTCAGCATACTGGGGCTAGACATAGAAACGGGTCCGTCGGGTATTGAACCTATTGAACCACTCTTGTATACGACAGTGTCTTGATGTGATTCATTGCTGAGTGGTGGTCTAGTATTGGCGTGAGACGCAAGATTCCAAGCAGGCGAGATGTCGCCATCCGTCGGATCATCAAGACCAGCCGCCGGACCCTGTTCGCGAGAGACTGTTTGACTCGGAGATGGAGAGCGTCGTGACACCGGGGTGGATGCCTTGACTGATTTACCGCGAGTTGTTTTAGTCTTGCGCCGGGGCTTGGACGATGCAGTCGAGGTTGTGGCACGAGCCTTTCCACGCTTGGCGCGCGGAGGCGGCAGGTCTGCGATGTGAACAGCTGTTGACACATCTTCAGACTGCTGTTCTGAGAATGCCAGGAAAGGACAAGTAGCCCCAGATTTACTGTCCCGCCTACGGTGTTCCTGGCTGTGTTAGACTCAGAAAAGTGGTTGGCATTAAAAGGTAAGAACCATACACCGGGTCGTCCTCTGTCTCCCAGCCACCCAGCGAAAGATTACAATACAGACACGTCACTGTGTCATCTTCGGCAGCCTGTGGCGTGTACACGAAGCCGGCTCGCGCCATCTGGACAACCGTTCAGTTGAAGCACAGTGAAACATCATTTATGATCTACCTTGATGGACGTCGTCGCACCGTGACCCGGTTCCCCGTCGTGGGGCCACCAACTTTTACCAAAGGTTTCCAATCGAGCCTTCTCCATCGCTTTACTGGAAGGTAGACGCTTCTTGTTCTCGAATACGAATCTGCGGCATGACGTGAGCGACGAGACGCAGATAATAAATCGCCATACCGCCCCTTGCTATCGAGGTCCTCAATTAAGCCACACCGAACCACAGCCCACGCGCACGAGTTCTGACACTTGGTGTAATGGATCTCGAATGGGTCGTCATTCGAGTCCCAGTCACTGAGCTCCTTTCCGCACAGAAAGCATGCAACGCTGTCTCTGTCATCCCAGCTAGGACTGAAGTAGAAACCAGCTTCGGCGAGGGTCGTCGCGTTTGCTTTGAAGTCCGGGGGATGAGGCCACTTGACGGAGGCTGTTGACGAAGACGGCTTGCTTGGATAACGTTTGACCCGCTTTGTCTTCTGGAAAGAGTCTATTCGCGTCTGCAGGGATTGCATTGCTCGAGCGGTATGGAGCTAAGTACTAACGGATGGTTCAACTGTGGTGATCACGTGACCGGATGTTCGGGAGCAATGATCGACAGGAGCAACGCCTCCGGTTTCTTTGACAGAAAGTTGCAGGTCGAATGCTACGCACATACGGTCGGAGAACATCGCGAAGACGGTCGGGCGTACAATCGCAAGAACCCGATGATCCTCCCCTCAGCGACCCTTCCCCGCCACGGAAACGGCACAAAGTCTGGAAATCCGTGGCAACAGGACCCGGACCCACTTCCCTAGGAACGATATCTCGTTCTCCGGAAACCCCAGAGAGATCCAAAGGCTTGTCTTCCGTCCTTTCGACACCTCCCCATCACTCGCGCTCCAGCAGACAACCCAAACGAGGTATTGTCCATCGCATGCTTGGTCGTTCTAGAACGGAATCGTCTCTTGAAGGTTTTGTGGATATATTACATGCACCCCATGTTTTAATTCGTACCTCTAGCAACGCCCTTGTCAGAAAACCTTCCTATCATCACTTCGATGGCCCGTCAAGCATCCTTCCACTCGTTGCCCACAACGTTTCCAGAAAGGGAGACCACTCCCGAGACTTCCCACCCATCTCCCAAGCCTCTTCCGACCCGAAATACCAGAACATACGCAGGATCGTCTCGTTCATTCCTCGTCGCTCTCCCCATACCTGACGCTCCGTTGAACACCGTTGCGGATGATCAAGAACCACACGATTCATATGCAGACCTGCGTACCCGCTGGAGAATTGACATGTCTGAAGATGATCCACAACCATACCAAGATGAACCGGCTGTGGTGCCCACTGAATCCCAGCCTTCCCTTCCCATAGGCATGATGAACGACCTGAAGAGTATCACGGAACTCAGGAGCAAGGGAGAGAGTAGGCGATTCTTGGATGAAGTAGGTTATCTATTTGAGGGTCTGGATGGTTCGAGCGCCATCGGTTTGCGAAGAGCAAGGTGTGTAGTTGCCTCTTGTCCCCGGATTTGACCCTCAAGTACGGCTCCAGCGCATTTGAGATTGCGAGCAAATTGTGTGATCTCGATTTCAACCGCCGAGCACAAACATCGGATTTTTATATCCGCACGTGGGAGAAATTATGGATTGCACGGGCTGGCACGAGCGACAAAGTACGTTTGCATCTGCAATCATTCCCAAGTCTCAGCTCGGAACTTTTATCAGATATTCGACGCCACTATAACATTCTTCGCCGCACTAGCCGCAAGAGACCCCCGCACACTCATAGAGGTAGCTCAGCAAGAGGGGTTTATACCGACTCTTGTGGAGATATTGGGCTCCTTTGATTGCAGGAAGGACGTCCTTGCTTTGGTACTCGCAAGTAACTCAGACGACGATGACCTCAAGACGCATGGTATCTTGCGAACGGAGTACACTGCGGTCAGCTTGGTCTGAAATTGGAGTCCATGCACGGGACTAAGATATACATGAGCAGCTCAGGTCACTTGCCAGATTAGTGACAAAGGAATCTTCTCTCAGCCAGGTGTGTTCCAAGTTAGTATTCTGATCAGGCTCGGACTCAAGAAGTGCAGCCCTCAGCACGCTTTTTCATTTCACATTCACTCGCTACATTGCCCCCGTCCCTTTTGGTAGACCAGTATCTGCCTAAGTTGCTCGTGAACTTGAGGGCTGAGCTTAGCCTCTTGGAGCCACGAATCACTGCGTATGAATCTGGTATCCCCTTAATACCGCCTGCTGGCATAAATCGAAGCGAGATACCATCCCTTTACCATATTGAAGCCTGTCTCCGCCTCCTCGACTCGTATCTCCTCGGACATTGGTCCTCAGCTGGTGATCGTTCCTCGACTACATTATCACACGTGAGCGGATTCACGTCGGAACTTATGTCGCTCTGTATTGCTTCCTCTAGCTTGTTAGAGGAGGTTGAAGAAGAGGTGATCGTAGGTAAGACCATCATAGTGTAATTTTCGACGTGACAACATTCATTCTCGGTTCACTAGCGCGAAGGTGTTTATTTGGTGCCATGCGAGTGCTTACCCTTTTGTCACACGATGATCCGTGGTGGTGTGGTGCCACCTTGGAAGTGTCTCATGCACTTCCGTTCGCCACCACGATTGCAATGCGATCCCAGGCAAAGTGGTCGGAATCACAGAATATGGAGTCCCAAGATAACTCAGTCGAAGCCTTCGATCTTCTTTGTCTGGCTTTAGGACTCGTCATGAATTGGGCGACTCTAAGTCCCAGAGTAACGCTTCTTTCCAGAAACAAATGTAAGATTGCGCTTTCAAGCAGAAACAAGCACTTACCTGGCCTCTTAGCGATTAACCCCAAGTGTCCCGGTTCGCGCCTCTGCGTTCGCGCTTGTCGATGCCTTGGCCAAAAATCAGTCCTGGGGTGTTTTACCATGTTGCACGTCCAGTACTCCGACAATCACCAAGATGATCCTCCCGAACGTGCCTTTTTGAGAGGATACACTGCAATTCTCCTGGGACTCCTCATGAAAGATGACCCCTCCAATCAGACCATCGTCATGTCAACATTACCAGGCATAACGCCATCTGACAAGATAAAGTCTCTGATTTCCCACTGTCACTCGTTCTTGGATCTTTATAACGATACTATCCCCCTACCGTCCTCCGGCTCTCCGCGTGCTACCCCTGAAGCAACCTCCCATGAGGCTTCTGGTCGCCACAGGGCGACGTGGGACAAGCAAGGTGAACAGATTGCTCGAAGTGTAATTGCATCTCTAGAGATACTATGTGATAGTTAATATATTATGGGATATCAACCTCATCAACCTGCTGCATTTGTGTCGCGTCGTGTTCGTCCACAAGGTCTGCAAAGCTCTGTTCGATAGCTTTAATGTAGGCATTCATCTTCCACATTTCACCGATCCTGATGTTGGCATGATCAAACGCCAGGGCCAAGGTTGGATCTCCAGGGTTGTGTTCTGACATCACAGACGGAGGTATATTTGGATACCTCGCTGAAAAATGGGTGAGAAGGATATTGCGAGCTTTCATCCTATAAACCCGTGTGAGCAAAGGTGCTTTCACTGCAAGTACGCATACCTTCTCCCAATTTCAATCGCCTGGCCAACGGTACTGTGCATCTTGGCTGCCGCCAACTCTGCCTGATCATCAGCCATAGTAGATTCATGAATGAGGAGAGTCGCATTTTCTCCGGCCTGTACCAATTTCTGCGTAGGAATGGTGTCTCCCGAATAGCTAAAGGAACAGTGAATACGACATGCTGAACGAGTCGTGCATTCGCTTACACAATGCTCCAACTGTCCTTATGCTTGATAATCGCTCCATGACAACTCGTTCGATGTACAACATCGACACTTCGGAAACTTTCTAGGCCAAGCGAGGCACACAGATCATGGTGAGCTAAGATGGAGCTGGGAGTTCAATTTAGAGAAGTACGAGTATATCTAAGGGCAAACGTACCCGCGGGATGCCTCGTCGACCCGAGGAGAGTAGAAATCATTCTTCCAATGAATAACATCCACTGAGATAGAAACGACGGGACTTTTGGAACAAGGGGAGAATCCAAGTTCTTCGAGCGCTGCATATTCACGCAGATACAAAAAAACATTGTCGTGACCCACAACATATAGTGGCGCATCACACGCTGGATCTAACTGCATGGCATTCAATGTGAAATTTGATACCTTAAATCCGAACACTTACTCGTTGTCGCATTGCTAGCAGTTTCACCAGTCCAATGTGGTGGTCACCGTGCATGTGACTAACAAAGATGCACTTCAGCTCGCGAAGCACCTGCCATACGCTAGAGGTCGATGTATGGTCATCTCCAAACTTCCGAGCTAGTTGACCCCATGTGCCTTCACCGGCATCAAGTAAAATGTAGCCGTAATTAGGGATATGGATGAGCGTTGCCGACACTAAAAATCGTGAGCGTGAAGTCGGGAATACTAAGACCTTCGGAATCACCATTTCTGTATTTACTAGGCATAGCACTGTTCGTGCCCAGCGGACATACTGTCACGTCTCCGCCACATGTTTCCCCAAACCCAGTATGGGCGACATATGATTGAGCGGCTGCGAAACTAGTACGAGTTGATTCTGGCAAAAGCAACGGAGAGCCGGAAGATACTGCAGGATGGAAGAGATCACCCTTTCCAGCATCCAGGAGTGGCGGACGTGGAGGATGCAAATTTATTAGCATGTCCTTTTGCATAGCCGTAACGTGTGAGGGCAATCCAGGAACAACTTAAAAACATGTCAATTGTGTCTCGACGCTAAAAATATACATGGAAAAACGTACTACTTATCGCTTGGTCGGGGGTGCATGAATACTTTTGCATCGGGAATATGTTGGGGTCTAGCTGGTTGAGCCGAAGCTGACTATACGCGGCGCTCGTAAATGTCATCGGATTCGGGAGATGCCTGCGCGAAGCGACGATGTGCTTGTATATAATCGGTGACACGGCTTCGAATGAAACGATTTGAATACATACATGTACCTCGGGCCCAAAATCGCCCATAAATGTCTTGTAACGTTCATCTTCAAGGACTCCGTCTCCACACAAATGGAATATCACTCGGAGTTTATGTTGTTTAGAGTCCTTTGCGTGGTTCCATAGATATTTAGAAAAATGTCCAGAATTGACAAAATTTGAAAGTAAAGCGGGAATGTGGGCTAACGTCGGCGTATCGAAAAGCAATACGGCCTGCAAAAGTTAACTCACCCCATCCAAAAGGCGAGAAATGTGACTTACCGCTGGGGCCATGCTCTCGCCAATGCAATCTTCCGGCTTTATTTCGCGACCAACGACGTTGTCATTGCTGTCTTTCACCTGCACAGTCACACACTCTCCCTTGACCAATCTCGCACGCAGTGGGCCGGGAGGCAGACCCAAATTGAGAGCCTTTCTCCCGTCAAATTTTCCACGTATGCGGGGTCCTACGATAGCATACGCAACCGTCGGCTTGAGAGTTGGATCAGAAGAACCGACAAATGTTTGTTCAGGAACTGGCAGCGGTTTACTGAACTTCGGTGGGAAGGGACTTCGTGCAACGGTCGACGAGGTATCTGTTTTTGTGTTGACACCACGACCCTTTGCTTTCTGCGTCTCTTGGCATTTTCCCTTGACGTTCTGGTCCGGGGTTTCCGAGAACATTCGAGACGCAGGAAACATGGATTGTATCATAAGCTGCCTCCATGCTTGGGCTACTTCCCCGTTCAATGAAGTGGGGTGAAAGTCAGGCACAGACGCAGCCTTGCGCAAGAATTCCATCGTGGCCGTGGTGTCGCCTGCGAGCTGATCCTCGCCATGCTGATTTAGAAGTCGCTTAGACGATCCCTCGGGTGAATCTTCGCGTTTTCGTTTTAACGAGCCCACCGCTTCACCTTGAGGGAGGGCGACTTGCAAAGGCGTCTCTGAGGGGACAACAGGAAGCGCGAAAACGGATATATTGTCATCCCTATACACAGGTCGATCCTCAATCTTTGTACCTGGTGGGAAGAGAGGGACCTCGGCAGGAGTGATAATGAGGTTGTCGCTTAAGGATATTTGTCACACGACGGGTATGGCCAGTATCTGACATCGCTCACCGGTAAGTGTACTTGCGCATAGAAGCTATTAGATGCAAGAGCCCAGACGGACCGGTGACCTGCATTTGAGATTGACCGGCATCGGCCAAAGTCATGAACAATCCTAGGGGGCAGTGTTAATTGAGGTCGAAAGGCGGTTGAAACGAAGAGGGTTTTACCAGGGAGACCGCTGGCACGTTGAGTACCGACAGATGTGAGGAACAGTGCACGCGTTTTCTTCCAGTTCTGGCGGCTCTGCAGAAAGGCTCGTGTGGTATTTTCACCAACATTGAATATATATTTGGCAGAATCGAATGTGATCACCACGGTTGGCTCGGTGTCAGAGGACAGTGTGCTCAGGACGGATGCACTCCAGAGCATTGAGGAAACGATTGAGGAGCGATGGAATGGACGAGGATGAGAAATGGAGGGACGAGGTAATATGTTACACAGATCACGACGGCATAGCAAGTTAGCCAGCCTTACTGGACCGAAATTGAGGATGGACTTTCAAGTTTGCAGACGGCGTCTCGTCGAGTCTCCTCTCGATGTGTGGTGCTAGACGGTAACGGAGTAAGGCTGGTTCGGAAGGTGTTTGCATAAATAAATTACAAATTGCGAGCGAGATCTTTTGCACAGCCACTACAGTGTCACGTTTCAAGCAAGGAGTTTGAGCCCGATCATAGCGAGTGCGGCGACACTCTTGCCGCCACGGTGTTCGCTTCAGTTCCCATGTGCTCATGGCTGCGAAGTACTCCTGCGAATATTTCGCGCGAGTCTCAAATTACGTTGTAGGTTCTCGAGGGCGCCGTTCTGCTCCGAGTCTGTCCCCCGCGGACTGCATCCATGTGGCCAGCATATATAAGCCACTCAGACGGGCTTCCTGGTAGGACCGTGCGTCAACGCTCGAAAAATGCTGACACGTCTTCTTTGTCGCAGTGTACAAGCTGCT
>JBBPJQ010001434.1:0-10389 GCA_038088795.1 Boletus rex-veris
CTGGGTAAGCGGCGCGTGACGAGTGTGGAGGAGCTCCAGAGGCGGGTGGGGGGCGGCGCCCCCAAGGTGGAGGACGCTTTGGACAATTCGGATCCCGAGGCGAAGAAGCGGCCGGGTGTACGAAGTGGCCCTGTGGACGACACGCTCATAATCTGAGTTGACGTTGCGCGCGCATCAAGCCTATACATATCCGCAATACGTCATGCTTCGTGATTGCATCTAGACATATTTGTCCTTGTATCGCAACCATCAGGGTTATAGTTTTTTTCTACTGCCATCCGGTTGATACGAAGGTATGGTATGGGGCCCTTGATGATGATGGTCAAACTTGTATCGCAACCGCAGGGTTGTCTTTTTTTCTTCTTCTACTGATTAGTACGAAGGATGAGGCCTTGGCAAGTCATCTTGTCAACGTAAACGTGCTTGACGCGTCTTTGGCAGTTCATATGCATTGGTTGGTTCACCTCGCGAACAAGGGAATTACCTGATCATATAGCCAAAAGAACAATTCGATGCCATCTTTTTCGTGTCACCGATAGGGCTATACTTGTGACAGACCCGCGCGCTCATGGCAGTTCCACCCGAATCGTATCCGAATTGTCAAGTACATATTTGGCCTAGTCCAAGCTTCTCTGTTTATCGCAATGACAAGGGCTGTAATATTCCCGGTCTGATGGTACATACACGATATGGAAGACACTTTTTTTTTTTTTGGGTATCCAAGGCTACAAGAAGCTTGTTCGGAAACGCCATTGTGTTTCTAGGATCCAACCGGGGAAAACCATCACGAAAGCATGCGAGACCGGACGCGTAACCAAAGCTCTAACAAGTGAGGCGCAACAGAGCCAGGGAAGGATATATGTGCCAAGAACAAATGACCAGAGAGCAATCACAAGAACGAAAAGCATGGATAGGGACCAATACAAAGACTGAATGTGCCAAGCACGCGTCGACGCGTGACTACGGCTCCAAAAGCGAGAGAACAAGGGGAAAACCTGATACAAGAACAACACCAGAGGGAAAAAAAAAAAAAAGGGTACCGGCCCGAGAAGCATCGAGCTCAAAAGGTGTCCTGGAGATCGGATCTCTCTTCAAGGTCAAGCATGCGCCTCATGTCCGATGGTTTGTGTGTAAATGTTCTCCGCTCAGCGGAGGCATGGCGACGAGAAAAGGCGCTAGTACTACGTTTGCCCGGGCTAGAGGAAGGGCAAGTCAATACCAGAGGCGTGACGATGAGGCGGGAAAGATGCAAACCATTCCAAGGTTGACTTTGTGGTAGTTGTTTGAGCATTAGCGAGAACAGGAAGAGCTTTCTGTTCAGGCCCAGGTGCTGGGATGCTCACGTACGAATTTTGGAAAATGTCGTCCTGTGCGCCATCTTTGAAGTTGTAGAGGTCGTTGTAAAAGGGAGGGGCATAGGTGCCCTCAAACATCTGCGGTGCGAGAATGAGTCGAGAGAAGCGGCGTGAATTTGGAGGGGATACATACGTTGTTGCCTTCGGCTTGGAACCAGTAGAGGGGTTGTTTTGCACCATAGGTACAGTTCCCTGGGACAGCATCCTTTTTTCCGTTTTCTGGATCTGCCCCACAGCGGCGAGCAACTTTGGGAGTGGCAAGGCCGACGTTGGAAGTGGAGCCGGTGACACCACAGCTGAAACCGATCATGTACACTGGGTGAAGATATGAGAGGATATATCGGGAGTACAAAGTTGAGAGACATACTCTGCTCGGTACCGCTGTCGGACGCGTGGATCCAAAACCAGGCACAAATGCACTTGCCGTTTGGACAAGGTGGCATCTTGGCTGGAACGGCGAAATCGGTGTATCGGTTCCAAACACAGACATGGTTGACGCTGAAGACGGTAAAGTCGGAGGGTTTTACCTGGGAGACGTCGTTCTTGTACGCGATGGCCAGCGCGCAGCCCTTGACGTCGCTGAGACCGGTGGTGTGGAATTGGGTGACGGGCCATCCGGGACAGGGGTTGTTGGGATGCTTTGGGTCTTGGATGTTGCCGCGCGACTGTGAAGTGCCATAGTAGGTTGTCGCGCTCTTGTCGCAGGCGAGCTGAGTGGTGACGGTCTGGCCAACGGGGAGCTCGAAGACGTCTTCTGGGTGGGGCGGGTAGTCGAGGTAGTCGTGGAACCACCAGCCTTTGAAGGACCTGTGATTGAGGGGTACGACGGGGCGGTTATCGTAGTTGAAGTCGTGGGTGGTGACGTTGAATCCCCACGTAGAGGGATGCCAGAGGGCTGGAAAAGATGTGAGAGGCGCGGACGAGGACGAGGAGGGAGAGACGGACCAATGTGGGCGGCGACGAGGCGGAGGGATGAAAAGAGGGCGATGAGGAGGAGGACTGACATTGCTGGTAAACCTTCCAGAGGGGTGACTGCTGCTTTGTCTGTCCGCTTTTCATCGCGTTTTTATAAACGATACGGATGACGAGAGTATTGTCACGTTCTTGATTGTAGTCACGCGTGACACCCGGAAATGAGAGATACGGTTGTCGAGTCGTTTTAACCCCGGAATCGTCAAGTTACGGAGATTGTCGTCGTCGTGTTCACAAGTTTTTGTGGTTCTCGAATTCTCATGCCTCCCCTTCCTCAAACCAGTGCAGTTAACCCTGCATGGTCAAAGCGCCGTATCCTCAAACCGTCAAAACGCTCTCCTTACAGGTTCGCTTTTCTCAGCATTGTTCCCCCTGACCTTGCCAGGTCCACACTCCACATGTCTTGTCATCCATATAATCGACTTGTCCCCTTCTCTTTACCCGTCACTCCTCTTGACTCGTCTCCCTGATGATCCTCAAACAAATTACTTCTCCTACCTCCGCTCTTCCGTCGCGTCCAGAAAGGCCTTTCAAGTATGTTTGGCCTGTCACGACAGTCGGATACGACCGCCCTCTTGAAAACTACTTTGATCCCTCCATGGCACAACGTATCCTGCCTGCCGTCCCTTCTGGCAGAGTACGTAACTACTTCTCCTCTTATCCCTCCCATTCACACACTGGCCACTTATAGCTCTATGACACCGTCGCCCGCGCACATGATTTTCGATACCAGGTCACCCCTAACATGCTCGATCCTTCCTGGTCCGCCCTCAGTGAGCGTCGTCGTTCGCTTGCCAAAGTCTCTGGGGATGCACCCGATTACATGGGCATCTCTCCCGACTTACCAGGCTGGCGTCCCCGTCGATCTCCTCACGAAGACCGCCGTGGCACCGTGAGCGTAACCCCAAAGGAAGTCAATTCCCTCGTCCCCTACATACCGCCCATCGACACCAGCTTCCCCCCGCCGACCAAGGAGTGGCTCGATGAAATGGCAAAACGCATCTTGGCAGACGCCCATGCCGATCTTAACGACTCTCATTATAATGACCCCACCTCATCTGATCCTTCTACCGAGTCGGACGACACTTTTTTCGATTACGACACCGACAGTACCCTCGACGCTGCCACCGTTCCTCGCACCTCGATCCCACAACCTCCCCAATCAGAGTCCGATCCAACCGATTTCAATTCCAACACGGATACGGATACGGAAACTGACACTGACATTGACATGGAGAGTGACCACCCCACACCCACCTCCTATTCGGGTCCTGGTACAGAGTGGTTAATCCGGCGTAAGCGTCCTTCCATCGTGTTCAACAAAAACAAGAATGTCACTACACACACACGTCTCCGTTCAGGCAGAGGCGACAGGTACCGTCGAAGAGGTGGAAAGATCGGATTTCCCGGCGGAATATCAAAGACCCCCAGGACCCATGCAAACGATACACCCGCGCGGCAGCGTCACAAGAGTACCACCGCAGACGAGCGATACAGTTGTACCGAACGTTCCTCGTCCCTTGCTCCCCCACGTACCTCACCACCACCTGGAAGCGACGCGGCCACGTCGTCGTGTCCATCCGTTTCATCTATCACGGCGACTGCGCTGCAAATGAAACACGTCCGAATCGCATCCCCTGGCATCGCTTCTCCACCGCTTGTACCCCAACCAAACATCGCCTCCTCCGTCCCCCCCAGATCACCCAAACTCTTTCCTTGCTTGCTGGATAGCTGTGCCCAAATCTGTGCTTCCGCCGGCGACCTTCAGAGGCACCAACAGTCCCTCCGTCATCGTGTCCCTTCGTATGCTTGTTTGGCTTGCGGCAAGTCATACACGCGATCGGACGCGTTGAAGAGGCATTTGAACAGCAAGGCGTCATGTAAGAAGGAACACGCCGCGAAACTGATCGATGTTAATGTACCAGGGGACCAAGTAGCAGCGGAAGCGAACGACGAGGCGGTGCAAGTCGTGGTCACCTCTTCTGAATGATCGAGGTGTGGAGACGGCGTGCCCTTGTTTTGGGGTTTGTTTGTCTGGTTCTCAGTGGCATGGTGCAATCGTACGAGTTTGTTAAATTGCATATCGCCTGCAGGTCGGGCTTGTGGCACACGCATACACTCATTGGTTTCCCTCCCTTTTTCCCCGTTTCTGCTCATTCTGCTCGCATCCTTGTGTCAACTCATCCTGTCCTTGTTGTCACTTTAAATTCGTGTACCATGTACTGTACATCCCATGTCGCCCGTCGTCGCTCGTTTGTCATTAATCAATAATCTTAACATCATGAACCATTCGTCCCTGCACGGCGTAGTCGTGCCATTTTTGGAGAGCGATGCAAATTCCCCGTCGTCCATGATCGAGCACACGAGATATGCGCATCCCCCAGCCGATTTAGCGTTTCATACCAAGGGGGAACGTGCAATGCATACAAAAACGCCTCCCCATGCGTCCGGATCTCGAGTTCGGTGGAAGGGACTAGGTCGTGGATGTCGTCCGACGAGACGTGCGGGTCATCACACACGCAACACGCGCGGTAGTACACATCGAGAATGGAAGGGGGAACTTGTGCCCGTCGTCGACGTCGACGTCGTACGTCGATCCGTGAGACGCCAGGGTGGGAATGACCGCCCCTCCGAGTTTAGATTAGCGTGCTTGTGTTGCGTACAGGGTTCCGTGTTCAAGCTCAACGTCATCGATGACGTGGGGCGGTCACTCGCATCCGTCCAGTGTGTCACCCAGGAGCCCAACGGCATCGAGTCGCATCCTAGCGGGGCGCCCACGGTGGTAACGCGGTCGGTCTAGATAAAACTAGAACGGCGAGTGGTGTGTCGAGTACGTCAATGGCATACGTATGCCAAGGAAAAGAAAGATTCAAAAGATAAGTGGTACCCCTCCCGGGCCGATGCGCACTCAGGGTTCAAGCTCAAGCCTGAGGTGCGTTGGTTCAGACTCACAGTCTTCCCCGAAAACAAGCACACCCCGCCGGTGCGCTCTTGCTCTCGCATTTGGACCTCCCTCTCTCTGCGTCGAGTCGTCCTACTCGAGCGGTTCATGAACGGTGGTGATCCGAACCAATACGTGTCCTACGTCATAGTAGGATCGATATGAGATGCCAAGGTGAAGATAGTACACCTCTGATGGCACACGTGTCCGAGTGGGGATACGACTCTCCTTTATGTTCGGGAATGTGTTTCATAATGAGAATGCAAGGGTCAAGGTTTTCGTCCGTCGTTTCTCCAAGGTGACCTTTGAACGCGCTGTTTAAGCGATTCGTCCACGAAGCAATGGACGTGAAAATGGGACCAACACACATATGAGCGTGAGTGTCGCGTTCATTCGGCATTCGCCGTCATGAAGAGGACAGGGATACGTGGACGTGGGCATCGAGGTGTCTTGCTCCGAGTCGGACGAGCGCGAAGTGTGCGTAGCCTAGTAGTACGGACGGCCTGCCAATCACGGACGAGTCAGGCTCAGGCTCGAAGTCTGGTCAGAAGCGTCTCAGAACTTGACTATGATCATGACCCACGTCCGATTTTCTCGGTATCGGCGACTCGCTTGTTTAATAATTGTCGTCGTTGACTGTCCAGGATTTTGAACGGATGGCATGCCCAGGACGACGTCCCGGTCGAACTTTGTACCGCATATGGGGGATGTGACGCGAGACATCGAGCAGGTGGCCCGGTGCTAAGTTGACCGTGACCAGAGAAGCCGTTGCGCGGCTTCAATGCGCGCTATTATCCCTCCGAAGACAACACTTTTTTCCATACCCGTCTACGTACTTGCCTGAAACCACGACTTGAGCTCATATCTTCACGGATATTAGACTTACAACGCACCCCTACGGAACGTGACCAAACCAGACGTCGACTCAGTCAAAGAAGGATGGTTCTTCGCATCCCATCCTGAAACAGGGGTCGTGTCTTCCAGTTCGCTAGCGATATGCCTGCCCAATCATCAATGGACTTCAAACGCTTCCTTGCGGACTCTCACCAAGTCAAGACCTCGAGATACGGTTACCCCGGATTATTGAAACAGGGATCGTGTCATCCAGTTTGCTAGCGGCACTCCTTCTGGGATGGATAGATTTCAAACACGACCTATGGAGTGCGATCAACGAAGTAGGACGGTTCTCCGATTCTTGAAACAAAGGGTCACGACAGTCCTGCTCAGTCATCATATCACATGGGGAGGAAAACGGTCACATTGGACCCACCTTCTAAGCATGATCTTGGTCATACGAGGCATCCGCGACCACATCCGCATAGGACCAACGGTTACCGACCACAAGGTGCGTCGCATACCGACCAACGTCCGCCTCCGCAGCGTCCCCGCAACTTGCAACTGTCCGTCATTTCTCATTTTCATTGTGGCGTCTGCCTAGTAACGTTCAGTGTCAATGCTCGACCCATCTTACCTCCCCTACACCATGTGGAACGTGTCCCGCGTCGTTCCTGAACCGCGTCGTCTTATCTGATATATGGACTTGAGTTGCATGTGCGTCGCCAATTAACCTTTTGTCTTGCATCGCCGTCGAATATTCAATGTAGCCTCTCATCCGGGACATGTCGTAGGCGCAGAATACCTTCAGGGTCCGCCTCCCAAAGTTTTGCAACGTGCAAGTTATGTTGCAATGGCCAAATGTTTCGTCGACCCATCCTGTCTGCGTCGGTCTTAGTCATTGCGACAATTGCGTTCCCCGATCTCACCGGCTTTACCGGAATCGAGTCTCCCGGTGATGGCAGCTGTCAGTGGCGGCCAGGCGGTGGCATTTTCCTCCCGCTCCACAAACGTCGTCCCCGGACCCGGAAACTGGATAAATAGACTACGATCACTGCGCAGCGGAGATGAGTTGGGTTGCTAGCATCGATCCCCAAAGAGAAACAGTGAATCTGGTCCTTCGTCAGCAACTTGATTCCCCAACTACAGCAAAGTGACCCCCAAGATACCAAATCAAGTCGTGTGCGCTTTTGGCACGTCGACCAAGCCTTTTCGAACAGAACGCGAGGTACATAAGGAACGTTGCCTCCTTCCCAAATCACGGGCGCTTGCTATTGGCTATCAAGTTCCGAATCGCAAAAACGGCTCAGGATGCCTGATATGTACTCGGTGTCAGCAACGAGTTTTTTTTTTGGTATGTAAGTACACTTGCTGAAAGAGAAAAAGTTCCGTTCCTATCGTACCTCTGGTCAGGCACACACCATTTTAACAGGTCCCTGAGCGTCCTTTTCCTTTTTGTTTCCTTACCCAGACAAGGCGGGTTCCGTGTGGAACACTTGTAACAAAGGTGCGGCGCTCCCCGCGCGAGCGTTTGTGAGCGGGGGATGGGGACCATGCGTCCCTCCATTAGCACGTTTCAACCCCACCGCGCCGTGACGCGACCACGGTGGGATCGGCACCCGCCCTCCGAGGGCCGGTTCTCCATTCCTTGATATCATATCATCACTCATCACCGGCCACACCAGGACTAACCGTACATGTGTACAACAATCATCACGGACGCGTCAATGGACCTATGCATTGCATGGCGACCTTGTTCTCGGATGGCGCCCAGGCACGTACGGCGTTTAACACGACAATCACCGTGTCGCACTCAAAAATAGGATACGCTGATGGCCCCCCTTTTTGCCACCACCTCAGAGTCTCTTGTGCGCGCTGGCGTGCATAGCAACGGGATCAGGCCATCCAGGGTCTCGGCGAGTCTGGGCGCGATGGTGGCATATGGATCTGGTGCGCATGGTGCCGATTATGGCTCCATGATACTACTCAGTCTTATCACAATTCAATGTAGAGTATACATCGACTGTAGCGTTTCCAACCACACCGTACGTGATACTCATGTATGGTTGTGGTCAATATGTGTCTTCGGATTCTCGAAAAAGCTTCGTCGACACACTGAGCGCGACGAGATCCGTTGCGATCGAATCTCGGGCTCAACTTCAACAAGGGCAGTACAATACAATATGGCAAGTGCGGCGGGCATGCGTTGGATCTCAGATCTCGAGCATCTCGAGCTTGTTCCAACTTTTCCCCCTATCCCCCCTTTTCATGTCTCCTTTCACGTCCTCCTACTCGCCAAGATACACGCTGGTAGTGTAGGAGCCAGGTTACCCGTCTGATTCTGACACATTCGGATGATCCTTGTTCAGACAATTGAGGTGGAGCCCGCCATGCCACACCATGTATGGGCGCCAGATCCGGAGTCAGGACGCGGAACCTCCCGATCGTCCCATATGGACACGATACTTGTTGTGATACGAGCGCCGTTCTCCATCCCTACCGTGCTGGCAATATTACATGTGTGGCATGTGTCAGGCACATACGTTACAGTACTTTGTCCCATCTCGGATGGAAATAATTTCAAAACGTTCCCTGTGACTGACTCATCATGACGCCCCATGCCCCACGGGGACACGAGTAAGACAAAGGAATAAAAACCATTTGACGTGTGGAACACGCCGCCCGGATGGAATGTGAATGGGGAATCGATGGACCTTCAGCACGAGCGTACTCGTTACGACAGTCGAGCGACATGTACAACATCAGTACCAGTGCCCAGTGGGGAGGCACATGTGGTGGCACCCACGTCGGCACGGTTGACTGACAGCCGGAACTTCGAGTCCAGCGAATCAAAGTTCTCTCGAACCTTGACCTTGACAGTACTTACTTATCGATATCGGTATCGCGACTATCAATGAATACAGTCCTACAGTACATTACATGTATCGCGATCGATGAAGCGCAGGTACCTGGGGCGTTTCCCTCACTGGCAGGCCTCACCCTAGGGCCCTAGTCACCCCGTCGGAACGATGGCACGATGGCACGACTCGGATACTCGGATAGGCTGGCACAGTGCTCGGTGCTCGGCGTTATGTTATGTGCTCGATCCCCCTGCCCAGACCGAGACCGACGCCGACGGTGGAGCGTACTGCCAGTGTTCCGAAGCTTGAACTTTAGCTCGACGTTGGGCTCGTAATCGCACCCCAGCTCGGCGCGTCATGGTTTTCCTTCTTTCAGTGGCAACGTTCGGGATGGGACCTTTTTCCATTTCCATTACACCTTGCTATAGTCATACTATACCCTCGGACCAGTCGTCTTGGACCCTAGACATGATCCAGATTGATCTGACCCAAAGTGGGGACAGGGGGGAAGAGGCTAATTAGTTCTCTATCGCCACTGATCAGGGAAACAACGTTGTGCCTAGACACAGCCCGAAGCCGCGCTGAAGAACCAGGAGGGGGACTATTGCCATCAGGAAAAGAAAGTCAAAAAAAGCCGCCATGGGGCCGAGAACAGTGCACAGGGAAGGTACTGCGATCTCGCTAGAGCGCTGGGTACCCCGGGGGGGTTCTGGCTGGGCTATAGCCTAGTCATATCCCGTCGGAACCCACTTGGATGCATGGGGATGCACGCATGCACTGGTACAATACAATTGTCGCGTGTGTATGCCTCTACCACGGGCATGCGGATCCGACGGGTGCACTGACGCCACTCGTAAATCTAACTCGGCACGTCGAGGGTTGAAGTTGAACGTACGAAGCTTGAACTTGCGCTTGAACTTGCACTTGAACTCGACGTTGGACTCGTCTCGCACCCTCGGCGCGTCACGGTTTTCCTTGCACCATATTCAGTATGGAACCATTTTCCCTTGCACTTTGCTATAGTAATCGCATTTCCTCGGACCAGTCATGACTTCCCAAGTCCAGACACGATCCAGATCCGGCCCAAAGTGAGGAAAGGGGGGAAGCCTCAAGCCTATAGGGAAAGAAAATTAAAATTAAAAAAGTGCCTTAGACACAGCCTGAGGCCTGGTGGAGAACCAAGGTCCAGGGGTTTGTATCACCGTCAGGAAAAGAAATAAAAACACACACACACGAATATCCCACAGCCCGAGACGCAAAAAGGAGTAAAACCCCCACCCCCAACTCGAGGGATCTAACAAGATTCGTCATCAATTTCATTATCAATACTGTACCCCTGCCGGTGGAGCGCGTTCATATGGCGACAAGCTCTGAAAGGGTCCCAGGTTGTCGGGCGGTGCTTGCGACACGAGATATGGATATGAGC
>JBBPJQ010001435.1:0-10371 GCA_038088795.1 Boletus rex-veris
GTTATGCTTGCCCTATTCACCCCTATCATTTTCACACTTTTCCTTGCATTAACTATACTAAATCACCAGATAACTACAAATAACCCCTATCACCCAAACACTACAGATTGTCCCCAATAACCATTAAAAAAGCCTTATCTTATCAAGTCACATGATCCATATCACCACATGACCAGTCACATGACCTTATCTTCCTTATCTTGGCTGTGCCACACATGTTATCCTCATGCTCGCCTCATGCTTTTCCACTTGACTCACTTTTCCTTATCATCCAATCACATCACTCCATCTTATCTAGGCAGTGCTTATTTGCTAACTCATGGCTAACTCATGTTAACCAGTCTACAATATATTAACTCTTTATAGAATACATGGCTATGTACATAGCTATGTACAGCTCAGTCTGTGCCCCTATGATAACCATATAAATACTGTAGATCAGTAGTACTTACTCTCTAGTCTAGTTCTTTTGTTTTTCCCCTTTCCCATTGATATCAATAGACTCCCTAGAAGGTTCACACAACCTTCCTAGGTCTTGATTAACAACATTTAGCACTTTCTGTGTACAACTGAAGCCCTAATAGAAATATAGACCGGTTTGATTGTTTCAGGTATATTCACCTTCAGCATCAGAGTGCCAGTGTTTAATCACAGTGTTGAATTGAGTTCGGATGTAGGCATGGAATTGCTTGGTTGCTTTAAGCATTTGATCCTTAGTTTTAATGAGGACCAGCCAAGCCATGGAGGTATAGTCATCATAAAAGAGGATGGTATACTTGTACTTGTGGTATGATTCAATTTCAAATGATTTTAAGTTAGAATGAATTAACTCAAAGGGAGTGCTTGCATGCTTCTCGCTGTGAGGAAAAGTATGGTTTGGTTATTTGCCAAGCTCACAACCAGGGCAGATGGGGTTGGTGGACAGAATATCAACATCCAGAAAGTCCTTAATGTGCTTTTTAGCAGCATGAAGCACTTCATGTAAGGGGTGGCCTAGACAGCGGTGGAGTAGTTCATAGTCCACAGAGGCCATAGATGATAAGTTGGCATGTGGACAAATAATAGAGGCACGCATCCAGTACATAGTGTCACCATGGGAGTGGAAACTCAGTACCATTTGCTTGGTACATTTGTCAAATATATTAATATGTCCAGGGGTGGTCTGAAGCATCATACAGGCATTGGTAAGTAAGGTATCCATGGAAATGAACTTTGCTGTGCATAAGGGCATATAAATGACTGGTGATAATCACACAAGTCTACCTTGGAAGCATATGATAGCAGTTCCTTTGCCTTTAATGAATGCACGGCCATTGACCGTCTGTGAATATGTGGGCTGAGTAAACTCAGTGTATTCAACAAGATCATTTAGATCATTGGTGAAATGTGATGATGCCCCTGAATCGAGGAGCCACATGTCTGGTGGTGGGAGATGGTCATTATGTTCTCTTTCTTTTCCCTTACTCTTAATTGGTTGCTTTTTACAGTGATCACACATGGAGAGTGAGAATGTAGTAGTATTGTCCATTTTATTTACTACAGGTGCATGCGAAGTAAAACTACGTACAATCTGAGGTGAAAGAATCCATGTGTCAGTGCCTATGAGTGATGGACAAAGAAAAAGGGGGACTGACCAAAGGATGGATTTATCCCAGAACCTCTCAATGTACTCATCAACCTCCATGATGTCAAGGCTCAGTATGTCCTTGTTCTTGTCATCCATTTCTTCATCACTTGAAATTGTGACAATGTGTGGTGTCTTCTCGATGTGTTCGAGGAGAGAGATGGAGGCAGGGGTGCCGAAGGCGCCTTCTTCTGCAAAGGCAGAGTGGACGTGTTTGTGGCCTTGATCACAGCAGGTGGCAACCAGTTCGAGGTTGCAGACAGTTTGAGGAGTGGAGGTGACCCCAATCTGGCAGGTGAGAGCAATGGTTGTGGGGACCTGAGGGAAGGCAGGGGGGCTGTAGTAGGTGGTGCCAGTGGTGTGTGCAAGGATGTGAGGGCCTGAGGTGGGCTTGGTGAAGGAGGTGGAGGCTGGGCTGAAAATCATGGGCTCCTAGAGGAAGTTCACGAAAGCAAATGAGGCAGAGGATGACTCAGCAATGATGGCCACATGATCCTTGCGCTTCTTCTCCCCTTCTTCAGAGCACTTGCCTTGGCAGCGCTTCTTCCCCTTGCCCTTTTCCTCCTCCTTCTTCCTGCCAGAGGATGACTCCTGCTTCTGTTGCTGCTTAAATTGGGGGTTGTCTTGTTGGCGATGCACATTGGATACTTTATTTGCCTGCACTTGTTGCGGCTTATGGTGGGTGAGGTAGTGCTGCCAAGCAGCAATGAGAGTGGTCTCCAGCTCTCCCATAGTGAGTACCTTGTTCTTGATGAGGTCACTGTCAATGGCAGTGTTGAGCTGCTGGTGGAGTGTCTCTGCATACTTTGGCAGCTTGGTGACAGTGATGAGGGCCTTGAGGTTGCCAGGGATCTTATGTTGGAGCTGCTCCAGAGTGGAGAAGCTTGCGTTCAACTTTGAAAAGGCAGGGCCGGGATGTTGGTTGTCAGAAATGATAATCCCAAGCATGTTCTTTCACTTGGTGTAAGTGGAAGCAAGGGAGGCAGTGTCATACTGTTGCTTCAGCAAAGTCCAAAGGGACTCTGTGATGTTGTAGGTTTGGAAGCAGGAGGAGATGTGGGGTTTGAGGCGGAGACACATTGAGCCAAGGGCTTGGTCATTGTTCTTGTCCCACTTTTCCTGGGCTTCAACCTCAGTGTCGGTAGAATGTGTCTTATGCATCTTCTGCCAGAAGCCAGAGGCATGGAGGTAGGCCTTCATATCCTGGGCCCAATGCTTGTAGTTGATGCCATTGAGCTTGGCGATGGTAGCAAGGGTAGAAAACATTGTGGTAAGTAGGATCTTTGGATGATATGTCAGTATGAACCAGTGAAGGGAGTGAGGAAAATCATTTGTGTTACTGAACACATCAGAGCTTCCAGAATGTAGGGTCATAGCGACCCCCTACATTCACTGGGAGTCTGTATGGCTGTTACTCTTGAGTGTTACTGCATCAGAGAGTGTCCAGCATTTCCACACAGGATGGCCAGTGTCCAAAGGCATTTGCCATTGAGCAGATAGTGTTTTGGGGGAGATATAGTCTATCCTGAATGTTAGAGCTGTGGGGCTCATAACCTGTCACAATAGCATGTACCAGGCATAGCCCAGTATGGGAATCCACTCAGTGGACTTATCTTTGGATGGGAGTTTCTCAAGTAGAACATAATGGTTCAGTGTCAAGAGAGATATCTATTAATTCAGACTCAGCAGAGTCTTATATAGTGTTTGTACTGATTACTTGATATAAGGTCATGTGACTATAAGTACACATTCTTTCAACATGGATGATCTCAGATAACCCTTGACCTATGAGCAATGGACATCCACGGAGTTGTATCTTTGGATGGTACCTTTTATTAATCACCTTTTATTTTAGTCTCTATTCTATTACTGTGTATCCTGCAATCCCTCTGTACAGCCTGTTCTGGTTCCCTAGGTATTCCATCTTTTGTTGGTAGTTCTATTTACATTGTCTTTGCCTAGTGGCTTCAACCCAGATCTCTAGTATATAAATTCCTGTATTTCTCTGTCATACTTTCAGTACAAAAATCATCAACAAAAGACCTGTTTCTTCCAATCTTATTCCCTCTTGATGAACTCCTCATCTCCTCCTTAATATTCATACCTTCTTTCCTCTAAAATACAAGGACCCATGAGCTTGGCATGGGTGCAACACATAAGTCCTGCACCAATGTCCTCAACCCCCTCCGCTTCTTGGTACTTCTGTCCTCTGACAATTCTGGATGTCATTGTCAGTCAAATGACCAATACCAGATCTCCTATGCCTCATCTCAGAGTGGACTTCATCCACTACCTCTGGACTTTGTCCCATTACCCTCAGTCCCTTCACAACTCCACAGGAGCTAGACAAGGAGGAACATGGACTTTGACAACACCAAAATTATTCTTAATATATAGAGACATGAGAGGGTGACATGAGAGTTTCTACAATGTGTGACTTAGTGTGAGTATATGGCTGAAGGTGAAAGTGAGTGAATGAGCATGGTGCACACAGATATAAAAGAACTCAGACCATAGGTGACTTGTTGGATGAGGATGAGGACATGGATAGCTGTATAGAGACCACCATGGTGGCATGGCCATCAGAGGCAATAGCAATGTGAGAGGGGGGTTATTGACATTCTTCATGTTAAGGCTATTGAAGTGGTGGTTGTTCTGTCCTGCAGCAAGTTCATCACATATCAAGAGGTCTGACAAACACTTCAATTTTACAAATTGAGCAATGACAATCTGGAGATGAGTGATGTGCTTGGCTTGGTGCTAGAAGAGGAATTTATGAGAGGGGAGAGCAGAGCTGCCAAGCCTCACATATGCAGTGGGGGCTATGGTAGGAACTGCAGGAGTGGAGAAGGGTAGAACAACTCTGGTGTGAGGGTGGAGGTGGGTGAGCCAAATATGCATGGCTACAATAAGCAAGATAATAATCAGACTCTGACAAAGTGATATAAGTTACAACATGTACAAAGATGAGCTAAGTGACAGGAAGGTAGGCTGAGAAAATTTACATCAAATAAATGAAAAGATAGTTCATGAATTAGTACTCACTGTAATATTTGCTAAAGTGCCTCCTTATGCAGCACTTGAGTGGAGGATTGTTCACAACTGTTTATTGCAACCTTGACAGATATATATGCTGTTAGCACAATCTTCAGAGGAGAGAACATTGGATCAAGTGGGGATGGTGACGATGGAGAATGAGGCAGTGAAGGTAGGCAATTGGATATACTAGTATGATAACCCAGAGAGTTTGCAGGTGTGGAGAGATTGAGATCATGCATAATGTCCAACAAATCTAAGGTTGACTGTTGAGCATGAAGAGATAGGAGTAATGATCACATGTAATTATAGTTGGGCTCCTCCAAAAAGGAGAGTGTTTGTGAATAGGTGAGAAGAGCTGCAAACTCTTGGGACAATCCACTGCACAACTGTTCGATGGGTGTATTCTGCTTGTACTCAAATATTGACAAAGGTTTTGTTTCAGCAGAGCAGCTAGTTAATCACAGTGGCAAGCCACATAACAGGTAAATGAGCAGATATGGATATGCTAGAGATTCAATGTCATCACGACATTCTAACTGTGCTTCCAGGTGGCTATTGATTGAGGTAAGTGCTAGAATACCAGTGGGGCAGCAGGTATGGACAAACGGAACGTGAGTCCCAGTCATAGGATTGCAATACTAATCAGCGGACCTATAAATTTTCTGAGTTATGTATCAAATCAATGACCTTTCTGAGTTGTCTGACATGACTGACAGCAGTGCTATCAATGCTATCAGTCTCTCAATTCATAAGTAATTCATTGCTATCAGCATTCTCAAAGCTATCAACATATCAGCTTGTCAAGTAACTGGTGATATCAGTTCCATCAATCCACCCAATAAATCAATTGATTATCTGGTCAGTCTTGTCATCCCACCAGTCAGTCAGTCAACCAGTCAACCAGTCAGTCAGTCATATCAATCCATCAGCCAATTCAGCCAATTCAGCATATCTGGCCATCAGCTGACCAGTTAGTCATTTCTGTCAGTCACATCAGTTGGTCAGTTGGTCAATCAGTCAGGTTTGTCAATTTTGTCAATTTATCAGCTAGATAGTTGGTCAGTCAACCAGTCCATTCAATATATCAGTTTGTCAGCTTGTCAGTAAATCAGTTCAGTCAGTCAGGTCAATCTATCATTGATCAGTCCATTTAGATCTGTCAGTCTTGTCATTGATTTCAATCACTCAGAAAAAATGTAGGTGTGCTGATAGTAGTGTTTAGTAATACTAAAATTAAGAACAAAAAGAGTGGGTGCCTTGTCATTAAGGCTGACCAAGATATTCTGTGGCTTGATATCAGCATGTATATGTATAGCCATGGGTGTGAATGCACTGAAGATGAGAGATCTGTAGAATTATTTTACCAAACAAATTACTACAATCAATAAAAAATGCACCAGTTGATCTGTGATATATACAATTGTACGGATGTGGAATTTTGTGTGTTTGTTTATGAGCTTGTGCAACAAAGTGCAAAGGAGATCAAGAATCAAGACATCATAATTCAGTGGACATGGAGAATTCCCTTGCTGCCACTTAAGTATTTGAGGGTTTTATATTCATGTTTGATAGAGGAGTTTCCACTGGGATACAGCTCAAGTTTGATTGTAAAGGACTTATTGGTGAATATATTCACCACCTGGTAGACATCACCTATAAGTTCATGCTATTGTAAGTTCCTTGCTGCTTATTCATTTGGAGTGGTGAATAACTCAGACTATATATACCAGAATCAAGAAGTTCCTTGGTTCTGAATCAGCTGACATGCATTGGAACCAGAGCATTTAGATTAGGACCATTAGATTTGCTGGAACTGTTCAAGTTGGCCCTAGCAGTATTGTATATTATTGGATTGTCAATAGAAGGATATTTAACAAACCACTATACAGTTTATACAAGTAAAATCATAGGTGATATGTAAAATAAACTAACTTCCAGTGGGCCAAGCCACCAGCCTCTCAGGTTCATTGGATAAGGAACTCTGCTTTGGCATATGCTGACAGATTTGAAGCTGAGTCCATGGCCCCTATGGACTCTGCCCTGCATCAATTGATGTTGGACATTCCCTACTACCTACTCCCTGCATTCCTTAAATATTAACTAATGAGCTGTTAAAAGAGTCCCATATGGTGCCTATAACTCCTTCCAAGACCCTCAATGTCAATGTTGAGTGCTTTTTCTGACTGTACCTCATATGCAGGTTCTGTTTTCACTTACTACTCTCCCACCAGCCAAGGGCCCAGTCTATTTGCTTCACTTTTATATATAAATTTCTGATCGACTACTGACTCATTCCATATCTAGGGTCTTACTGTTACTAGTCACTCTTCAGCTTCAATCTTGCAGTCCTTCCCTCCATTAACACATAACAAGATCATGCCCAATCCCTTCCAGTGGAACAAGCAGTTGAAAAAAAAACCAGGCACTGTATCATGTGAAGGTCATATAGAATGTGTACCCATTGCCATCACCGCCACCACTCAAGCTCTGCAGCAACCCTGCATCATCAACCAACTGTAGGATTTGCAGATACTCAACTTGGATAAACTCACACATAAATAAAATTCAACCATATCTTGCATCTTTCCATACTGATCACATCTCCAGCTTTAGTCAGAAAAGTAAACAATTTACCAGTATCCACCTCTCTGCTACAGGAATTTACTAGTATCTCTCAAGATGAATATATAACTCTGGCCTCCATGGTTGAGAATCAATCACTCAAATTGATGAGAACTTCTAGATAAGTCATTTGACATTGAAACTTCATACTTACTGTACTAATTGTGTTGTAGGTTGGCATATTTAGTCAACCAAAGGGTCCTTATAGTCCATTTGTGAGTGTCATCCATGAGGCACCAATAACTGAGTTCCTTGCAGTAATAACTCAGTTCCAGCAAGCTGAATATCCTTGATTGCTCATTCATGTTTACACCACTGCCAACACCAATCTCAAAGTGGTGTTGATTTCTACAACCCCTAACCTCAGCCTGGTTTTCTCCACATTGACAAATCAGAAAATCTACTAATATCTGTTTATTTTGGAGACTGCTTTTGCCCAGACTGCAACTAGTGTTTTCAAGAAGGTCCAGGAACTTGTTACAACTTGCCCTGAGGCCCTTGTGATCATTGTCATCCTTATTGATGAAGATAAAATCTATCAATCTCCTAAAGAAGGCTTGTGGGCATGGGAGATATTCAAACAGGATGCTTACTCTCTTGAATTAGATAACTTCATTGTAATGGCTGATTTGCAACCTGAACAGCTGGTCATTGTTGAGCCTTTCATAGCTCTGGTTGTTGCCCTTGACCAAACTTGGATCTGTATTGACTATGTCAACTATTACATTTGGTTGAAGAAACCTGCTGATGATGGTGCATCTGATGACAGCAAGATCATGGTCAATCCTGAAGAGATCAAACAAACTGAATGAAGTGCCCATGCTGTATGTGATTCAGTAGAATATCAGTATTTTTCATCTAACAGATAGCAGGTACTCTCAAGTGATGAGGCAGACCTGGAACACATCAAGGTGGTTGTGAACAAGGGACTTGACCTCATCAGAACCTCCATGATCCTGTTTTGTAACAATGCCGCTACTTGTAATGGCATAAACATATCCACTGCCAGTCTTGAACAACTGATTTCTCTTCCTGCCTCGTGGGATCATTTTTGTGCCATGCTCCTGAATGCAAGAACTGTAACTGCTCACAATTGCTACTTGCAGTGGTACAAGGACAACTTCAGAGGCAAGAAGCACCCCTATTGCCTTGTTGGCAACATCATATCTCCCAGTCCATCTGTTGCAGCTGGTAGCTCTGGCAACAAGCATTTTGCCAATGGACAGCAACATGGGGTTGAGAATTGAGTCAGTGAGTGGTCATGGGGCATGGGGGTCTCAAATGGCGGTTTCATCAAGGACTCAAAAGCAGTCACTCAATATATGTTGAAGAGGAGGTGAATGGGAGGAGACTCGCTCTTCTTGCCCCCTGGGTCAACAGCGGAAGCTACAACCCGAATGAGTACAACCCCCCAGCACCCCAGCAGATCCCAGCGGCACTAGTGCCCTTATTCATGCCGGAGAGAGTTGTCAAGTGGCTCATCAACGGGCTAGTGGACAGAGTAAGGAAAGAACAGATTAGGGAAAGAGAACCCACTCCATATGAAAGACCCCACCAACCAAGACAGAGAAAGGTTTGGCCAGTGGCCTCAAGGTGGAGAGAAGACAAGGAGAGGATTCTTTGGCAGTTCAAGGACAAAATCCAAGAAACTCCGCACCTCAGACCAAAGAACAGGTGCTACAAGGTTAAGAGAACCCCCACCTTAGCACCACACACAGTGGCACCTAGAATATGCCGTTTACAAGTACCAAACCCCCCTCTCCCCATTTGAATAATACATCATGTCTTTCGATTGCATAGTATTCGAAACCAATCTCCTCAATGGAGGACTTGACACAGCTGTCATGCAAGATCTTCTTGCTATGTTTGATTATTTCTCCAATGAACGACATGGTCACATTGCACACATAAACACATGTCTAAACGAAATCAACACGCTCAGAATCCAGCTCGCAGCAGTCCCCACAGCACAGGGTAGTACAACGCCCAAAATGAGCAAGATCTTCCAGGACCCTGGAAATTACAATGGGTCTAAGGGAAAGTTCGAAGAATGGTGGACTAAAATGAAGGCATGGATTGCCGATAATCCCACCATATTCCCACAAGGTTCACACAAAGCAGTGGTAGCTGTGCTATCACACCTTGAAGAACAAAAGGCAGGCGGCTTTGCCCACACAAGAATAGATCACCTATTAACCGGCAGTACCTACATGTGGACAGAGTTAGAAGAAGAGATCGAAGCCCTCTTCCACTCCGTTAATTAACAAGAATGGGCCAGACAGAAACTACGTGCCCTAAAGCAGACAAAAGCAATGCCCATAGATGATTGGATCATTGACTTCCAAAGATACAAACCACAAGCGGGCATGGACACTACCCACTTAGTTGAGCTCATTGAGCACAATGTCCAACGCTCAATAATCAACAAAATCCTATTGGACGGGCCTAGACCCACCACAGTCCTTGCTTACCTTGCAAAGATCTGAGAAGTAGGCACAAGGAAGCAGTTAGTCAGCTTCTTACGCAGCAGCAGTAGCTGAAGATCTAGAGATCCAAATGCCATGGACATACAGTGGCTCAAAAAACTGTCCCAATATTTGCATGTTTTTCACTAAATGCGATAACCCCCAATACTCCCTAACCCTCACCCTAACATATGAGTATATGAAATAATGTACTTACTCTTGGCTTTCTATGGGCCCAAGGGTCAAGTGATTTGAATAGGATTTGATGAAATGGCAGCCATTTCAAAATGACAACTCATTGGGACAGTTTATTGACTTTGAATTCTTATTACATATATCAGACCCTGGAATGCTGTAAGATGGTGACATACCTTAGGTAATGAATATATTATGTCACCATTATGTAATTAATTATTCTACAACATATATAAACCCTGCCATCACAAATGAATTCCCTCATTCTTACCATAAAACATCTCTCTGCTCCTTAAAGAGATAACATCATCTCTTTTGCTTCTCTTGATCTTTCCTGCAGGAAAATTGCATCCCATACTGGCATAGGGAAGTCTACTGTGGCCAGGGTCCTTCAGGAAATCCAACCAGAGAAGGAAAACCATCATG
>JBBPJQ010001436.1:0-10369 GCA_038088795.1 Boletus rex-veris
ACTGCATGCACATGGAACATCCCGAAGTGTCCGTAATGCGAAAGAGTCCCCACGTCACTGAAACGGACGAACCGAGACTAGATGCTGCCAAGTGCTGTCGTGAATCGTGAATGTAGTGATGGCTGGATGGTCCACAGTGAGTCAATGACACTGCATTCACGATTCGTGTAAGCCCAACTGTGCGACATTGGGAAACTAGAATACTGTCGGAAGCATCGGAGCACGTGCCGCTCGTAATGAACATCTAGACTCCAGGGCCTGGAAGCTGCGACGAAGTCGGCAATGATGGATCAACCCGGTCATCAGTCACCATCGATCTTTGTCAGACTCATCCTGAATGTTCAGATATCCTGTATGTACTCCACTTTACCTCTTCAGATCGTTGGTTAACTGAGATGGAAGGTGACCATGGAGGTAGCATCAACAGTTAGTGACAATGTCGAATATCAACTTGACATATAACAACATTGTCCTAGCTTCTCAGTGACTCAGTCTGATGGAAGAAGAGGTATAGATGCACACAAGGATGTCCTTACGAAAGAAAGGAACCAAAATGTCAACGGAAATTATCATGCAGTCTGCTCAGGGGACACGCTGCAGAAGACACAGAAAACGCAGTCTTGGACTGTTTCACTGGATGCGCCCGTTATCAAACCCGACCTTCCTCCGAGCCATCCACCGCGGACATCGTGTAAAGGGTTTGTGTTTTGGTCGTAATGCAGTCAACTGAACACAGCCCAGTGTCCGCGTGTTTGCGGACAGCAATTACCAGTTCTGTCGTATAGGTGTATCCAAGAGGTATAAATGCAGGTCCGTTTCTGCTCTGTCCGTCAGCAACTCGCTCTTCCATCTCTCAGTCTCAGTGGTAAATCGAACTCACAACATGTCCAAAGATACTCTTGTGTTGAGAAACTGTCTGTATCCCCTGTCTCGCCAGATGTTGTCGTTGTGCTAAAGTTCTCTCTAGATCCCGACGACGATGCGCTGCAGAACCCAGCAAAGTACTCCAGAGCGCTGTCCTTCGTATGTCGTGTTCCACCACATCCAACTTGACCGCATACTGAAACTGGTTTCCTGTGAAGTCCCCCGACATCATACCGCTCTACGGTGCAAAAGCAAACCGTGACGCTCTCGTTCATTCCACGTCCTGGCGCGGTTTCACTGGTATGCCGATCGTTGGCGGCGATGTCAACAACGTCTACATCCGGGGCCACGGCACTGGCGGTCCTTATATCGCCTCCCTGAGGGTCATTCCCAGCGAGCTGATCTTATGGCCGCAAGTGTGGTCCAGTGTGAAGCCTGTTCCATCTGGCCCGGTAGGGATTGCGGGCGGAGACACCACGGGTCCATGTAGGCATCCTATGCCGTATCGCTTGGGTTTGCCGTTAATCTCAACGGGCAATAGATGCTTCCAACCATCCACTGTGGTTCCGTCCTCCTCATACCGCGGGAAACGCATGCTCCTTGATTGCCAATGTCTTTAAGCATGATCCCGTCAACGAGCACAAGGACCTGCAAGAATACGAACCGATTTCGTCCTTCAACCAGCAGCAACCCGGTGTGGATGAATTCGTCTCTTTTCTCTCTAAGGACAAAAACTTTACCTTCTACAATGTAAGGCTTCAGTTTTCTTTTTTGAAAAGAAGCAGAATGATCATATTATTTCCTAGGTGGTTGTCGCAGATCCTACTTTGAAGCACGTTTCAGCCAACACTCGACTCCGCATGTTTAGCAAGTTACCCGTGCCAGTCATCTTCCGCCTTCATGTAAGTCTCGTTGTGTTCTTGTACGGACACAAAATCATCTAGACTCACTTTCAACCTATCCAGTGGCACGAAGGCGCACCAGCCCCCGCTGGGTTGGAGGTGTCCTTGAATGACGACCGCGGGAAGATCGTTATACCGCGCACCCCATTGTCGTCCTTTGGCGAACACAAGGTCTTGCTTGAGCCATCTTATGACGGAATTTTGACCCTCAACATATTTTCTCCGGCGGACAATGCACACTATGAGCCTTACTCTGGCCTCTCTCTTCAGGTTCTCAAGAGCGGGATCTTGGGTTCGCCTCTGGCTGCGGCCGCTGCCGGCTTGGGGTTACCCCTGCCCCTCCCCCCTGTCGACCCTCCTCAGATATTGGGTGCACTGAATGTCATTTTCGATCCCCATTCGACGCGTAACCTCCGTTTTGCGAGCCCCTCTGCCACACAGCTAAGGGAGTCCAAGAGCTGCCCTGGCGACGATGTTTGCCATTGCCCTGTCAAACCAGGAGACGACGACTGTGCGGTCATCCCCGTCACGAAACCGGCAGCTACCGGCTGGTGGTTCCGAGCTCAGCTGAACGATGTGAATATCTTCCCACACACTGCGCCAGGCGGATATTCTCCGGGTGCGAGCCTTCTTCAATGTCTGCATGCTCGTCAATGTTAACGACACGACAGACATTCAGCTCATCGGCACAGACCTGACCGCTCCAGGCTTATGGAGTTCTCTCCAGAACCCAAGTGCTGATTATGCAAAGGACAAGTCGATCGAGCTCGTCGGAGGCGAGGACAATTACATCTTCGTGCGCGGACACAGCACCATCGCAGACGTTGATATCCAGAGCAGGGTCTTCGCCATCACGGGAGCTCCGATTCTCCACCCATCCGAATACGTAACCAAAGGCATCTCTGCTCAAGTCTTCGGTGGGGGCGGGGCAGTTGACCAGCAAACCATTTCGGTCGCAGACGCTAATCAGTTTTACCTGTTCAATAGACCATTTGACGTCAAGGCTCCCCCCAACCCAAACCCCGGTTCTCATGGTGGTTCATGGCCCAGGAGCACTACTGCCTCATTGCGGAAGTACGCCAGAAGCGCAAGTGCTCGTTGGTGTACCCGAGCTGGCCAACTGAGCAAACAGAAGATTTCAAGACATGTTCGTGTTCTCACTCGCAATTACTTTACTTGAGCCGTTGAATGCTCACTTTTTGCAGTGCAAGACTTCCAGCAATGGGTCTCGTTCTCCCCGGTTGTGTGCTACAGAAATATGGGCTGGGTTCCCAGCACGCGCAAGCCTGGGGAGGAGTGCTTGACGTGGCAATGCGCGACCCGACTCGTCATCCCCGAATCCTCTTTCAGCTCCTCTTTCTGGACCATTATCATTGAGTGCGACAGTCCCATCATCCCGCCTGGATCTAAATGTATGTTGGTTACTTCGGTGGTAGATTGTTTTGTCACCGAAACTAACGCATGCCTTCCCCAGGGTCCCTGACTTGCGATGACAATGTGATCTTCCCTGAGGGCGTGTGCTTTGGCGTCAGTGCCTTTTCTTTCTCCCTCTTCACTGAACACTAATGCATTGGTTTGAATCAACTAGAACATCCCCATCAACATTCAGTCTCCTGTACGTGAAAATGCTGATGCGTGGTTGCGACTCGGAATTGCTGACTTCTCAACGTAGTATGCGGGTTGTCACTTTACTGGCGCGACTCCGGGTAGTACACCCTGTAACCTCATCTTGACGGTCACTTGGTGTGATGGTAATGGTAAGATCCCGCCGCCCAGCATCAAGTGCAAGCTTGCCATCACCGAAGTCACCATGTTATCGTAAGTCACATTATCCGCACCAATCATCACGTTCAACACGCGTCCTCATGTAGCCCCCTCAACCATATCGCCGGGGAGCCTCCTGCAGGGAGCGAGGCGTGGCCGTTCTATGTCGCAAGCAAATATCCTTACCTTGGGGATAAACCCAACCCGTCCCCACTTCCCTCATTCAAGGCGATCGGACTCAACACCTGGCCTTACCCGGATTCCCCGCAGACCGTTCTCGGGCAGGTTGCACTTGCTGCCAAATAGGAATAGACCTGCCAATCTTCCATGTCCATCATTGTCGTGTAAGCTTTCCCAACCATTGGGCTCTCTTCAAAAAACGAAAAAAGAAGCTGGACAAAAAAGGGGAAAATTTGACAAAAGACTAAAAAAAGAAGTATATGGGCTCCTCTCTCGTCTTGACCTCGGGTTTGTCATCTTGCTAGTTGTTGTAAAGTAGTCGTTTCTCGGAATCTACCGAGCTGTGTGTGTTCAATGTTGTCTATTAAAGTTTTTACTGCGAGTTCGAACAATACCGCTCAACGCTATTCCACTTATCCAAACATTCACTGCGACAATCATCATGGTTACAGTAAGGGAGGAGACGTCGTTGAGTAACTTGATGGATGGGCGTAGACGGTCGACATACGGCAGAGGCTACCCATTTACGATATTCAATGCATTTACCTAACGGATTATTCGAGTAAGTATCGTTCAATAATTCACTGATTTGCATGCTGGTTTCGTTGGATGCGACTTGGCGACTGACTCGGACTCGACTATTCTCTTCGGATCAGTGAGGGGCTCCAAGTGTACCAGACGCACGTCCTCGAAGGTGTTTCGATCTGATCATCTGGCATACGAGACTGGAACCACGATTGCGCATTTCACGTTTGATTCCACTTGTGTTTCTGCCAGTGCACAGCTCTGTCCTGACGAGGGTTAGTAGTTTGCTGTTTGCCTAAAAACCAAAAAAAAAGACAAAAAACCACTGATGATTTGCGACAATCGCGGACGACCACACCCGGCCGAAACCGCTGGACCCGGCTTCGACGGAACCCAGGACTCGGACAGCCCGAGACACAGACGAAACCAACACCGCGGTGACACAGCCTTGGCAACGGGTACCGGTAGACCACCGCTTCTCTGATCCTTGCTCTCCAAGTATGGTCGACATCAACATCGCAATCCAAGTTGGCACTGGACGCAGCATGATGCCAGTGCCAACCATCCAGTGCGTACACATCGTCAGTATGTAATAACTAACCCAAAGTACGCATGCAATCGCAGACGAAACGACTTGGCTGAATAATTGAATAATTTAGCGAGCGTAAGTCCATCATAGTACGAAGTCCTACAGGGAAGATGAGAAAGAACGTGAGATAGAATGATGTGGGGAAGGGGCGAGGGGTGACGAGGACGACCCTCGGACGCCTTAAATAATAAACTTCTATGTAAGTCCCATCCAATCCATGGCGATATGTTTTTAAAAAAGGGGTGGAAGAGGGTCGTCCGAGATCATAAACGTGAGCGAATGGGCAGGGTAACAACGCCAATGAGGACCAAGGCACCAGGAGAGAGGGGATAAGAAAAACGAAACGCCCAGCCAGACGAACCTTTCATGTATGACACCAACTCCTTCGTCCACCGTCTACGTGAGGTTCCGTGCAGATTAGCGGGCTGGTGCGCAACGCGTTTCGTCTTCCATCGTTTCTCCTCGCGGCGTCACTTCATCTCACCCACGCTCAAAATCGTCCGCCCATACTAGCCGACTGCGAGCTCGGCTGAACGAGCCTCACACCCGGATATTCTATTCGTTGCTCCTCGACTGGTGATTGGTAATCCCATAAACTCTGCCGTTCTTCCGGATCGTCAACCCCTTTGGGGTATCGTCGTGATCGTGTCGTCGAGCTACTCCGACCCCGGCGCGTTTGATCGCTATCTATGTTCACGGTTGGACGCACGGGAATGGACTGCGCCACAGAGACAGGTGTTGCATACGTAGTCTGCCCGCTGGCCGTGCTTCTCAACGACGACGCATACCCCGCGCTCCCCTCTAACTTCACAGACGGGGCACTCCCGTTATCAAGCAAGTCGTTCGAGGAAGGAAAGGCGGACATAGAGGGCGTCGAGGGTGTCTCGAACGGATCGTGCTCGGAGCGCGCACTGTAGGTGGATACGGTCGGTGCGAAGGGCTCGTCGTTGGAACGTCTGGGGATGACGATAGACTGGACACTGCGGTCGTCCCCACTACTTGCCCCCGCTCCAGCGCCTGAACCAGGAGGTGGGGGGAGCGGGAGTATAGAGCTAGCGGGCGAGGCTGACATCGATGTAGGGGGATAGACGAATGGCGATGCATTGGTGTCGAGGTTGGCAGGGATGGACGTCGTTCGGAGTGCGTGGACAGCCTGGGAGCTATTGCTTCCTGGAGGTGCGTACGAATGAACGAGGTCCTGGATCCCAAACTTGATTGCCGTCCGGCGGGGGCTCTGTGTTGAGGACATTGTGAATTGGGACTCGTGGTCCATCGAGTTACTACGCGCTGAGGGCATGGGTGCATCATACAAGGCGTGCCGTGTGAGCCCATCATAGGTGTGGTCGGTATGCTGGAGAGAGGAGAACGGGAGCCCGTCCAGGTTACCGACCATGCCCCCGCCAACGCCAATCCTGCGCGGCACCCGTGCAGAGCTAGTGGAGCGGCTGGATTGGCTGAGTCGTTGGGCACTCCGCGCACGCATAATGCTTCCAATAGTGCCAAAGGAACCACGGAGGGCACCCATCCCCGGTTCTTCCAGGCCTGCGAGCTCCTTTTCTTCGCCGTCGGCTTCGAGGTCGATCGTCGCAGGGTTGTCTGTGTGTGTGCGGGCGGCTTGGAGGAGTAGTGTAGAACGTCGGTCAAGCGATGTGAGCTTCTCAGGATCGATCTTGGACATCTGAAGGATGGTGATGCCGACACAGATGGTCAGAAATGCGAGAACCAAAGTAATGATTTGAGACGCTGGTGCTGCAAGTCCTTTGAAGAGAACCTGAATCAAGAGGATAAGGCTTTCGACAAACGAGGAACATCGACACATACGATCGTGGTGACCATTGAACAAAATGAAACTTTATCAAGAGATGAGATCATCGCATAAGTGGAATGTATAACGAGGGCTCACATAAGACGTAGTACGTCGGGGTTACTTGTGTGAAGCACGTCAGAGTTCAGGAACAGGGACCGGACAGATGGAACCTACCCATAGCTGTGCAAAGACGTTTATGAATAAGCATGTATGCGCATGAATGGGTACGAAACGCGCACCTGTGTTGAATAGCGCAAGTGCGACGTTCAAATAATACACCTCTGTCACTGCACGACATCAAGTTTGGATGCTTTGGCGACGATGGAAGAGACTCACACAATGTCACGATTACGAAACCTAACAAGAAAAATATGAACCAGTTATTAAACTACACGTCGGCATGAGCGCAATCTCGTGATGAGATATTCTGAATGTGCATACCTGGTTATACCCCATCGCGGTGGCGACGATAGCAGCTCCAAGACCAGTCGTGACGCTGACGCTGATGCCGCCAATCGTACTGCAAACGGTGATGTACCAGATCATATTGTTTTTTCCATACCTGATGGGAAGAGGTGAGGTGAGCGAGGGACAGAGTCGAGGAGGAAGAACCCACTTTGGGCCAAAATAGAAGATGATGCTTAGTGCGATGGTGATGAGTACGCTGATGTAGGCAAGAAAGCTGGGAGCGATGAACAAGGCTTTAAAGCTGGATATCTCGGAAGGAGTTTGTTCCTGGGGCCCTAGCAGCAGGATTAGGGACAGGGAAAAGAAGATTGGGCAAGACATACCATTGAGAGCGATGATGACAGAACCAATCTGGATGGAAAGGATAAGATGTGATGTAAAACAAAAGGAAAGGGGCATACAATACACAGCGAACATCCGAGCCAGCCAAAGAATGTAAGCTTCTCCTGGAGGAATATAGAAGCTAGGATGGCGCTGATTACAACCGAAAGTGCGCCCATGGGTGTCTTGGATGGATGAGTCAGACGAAATTAGAATGGGGAGTGTTGGCAATACGGACCACAACAAGAGCCTCGACAAAAGCATATGCTGAGGCAGGTGAGGGCGGGTGGAGAGAGCGCAGGAACGGACTGACCAGTAAAATTACAAAGTTCACCAATAATCATCACTGCAACATGGATTGAGAATTGATGCGAAACGGAGAGTGGGGAAACATACTTATCATGCCAGTCCACCATAGTAACTTGGAGGGGTGAATATGATGGATGTATGCGTGATGAAATGCAAGGAAACTAACCGATTTGAGGTATGCGACGCCCTCGCCAGCGGCGTGCCCGGCCTGCGAGCGCAAAAGACCTTTTTTCTTGAACACAAAGCTGGAACCTATGAGGAAACCGCTTGTGATGGCGAGGATGATACCGACGACCTGGAAGGGATGAGTGTCTTGTCGGGACGGTGCGGGAGAGGGTGGGGTGCACCTTGAGACTGGAAGGCAGTTTTATGGTTGTGCTCGAGATCGAAGCAGAGGAGGAGGCCGCCCTCGCTGCGAGACGCGGTGTCGAAGGGAGCATAAGTGCTTGGTGGTGCGAGCGCAGTGAGCGTGCAGTCGGTGGTCGCAGTGGCCGGGTGTAGCTATCCACCAGACCGGCAAACTGCCATTAATGGAAATATGACCGAGAGTTGATACAAAAAAGAGCGGGCCAGCGAGGCGCGGTGAGGATGTCTTTCTCCGACGTGCACGATGACCGCCACGACGAATTCATGTTTATATCGCCCGACGATATGCTGGCCATGCCCGGTCCACGGCCACTCCAGGCATATCCGGAGATGTCCTCACTGTCCAAGTCAGACAACACACGAAACCCGGTAATCTCCCCCTGGCCAGAGCCGGTGGGTTTGCAATTGGTGGGTATTATTTCTCCCTCTCCTCCTTGTTCACCATACCCACGCCCTCCATACAGCCCGCAAAGCGAGCGGTAGCATTTCCCAGCATGCCTTCCCGTCCGTCCACCTCCTCCACCCCGTCTTCCCTCCGCTCCCGTCCGACCGACTCCCACTCGTTTACCAGCGACACCTACGTCCCCTCCGTGTCCGACATGTCCATCGGCGACTTTCGCAGAGGAAAGAGCTCCCTCGGCTTTTTGGGTGACATCATGAAAAAGCGCTCCCGCTCAAAACTCGCCTCCTCCGATTCCATCAACGACACCATGGCCACCCTCGCCACTTTCACCCCAAACCATTCCCAGCTCTCCTTCGACACTTATATGACCCCTCACTATCCTGACCCCACTCCAGATCCTCTCTCCGGCCCTCTCTCCGGCTCCTCTCCCCTCCCAAGGAAGGAAAAGGACAGGTCCCGAAAACGACATCGCCTCAATAAGCAGCCTCCGCCCCTCCCCAAAAAAGACGAACGCGAACTTCTCAAAATCGACACAGATTTCACTCATATGGAAGACATCATCCACGCAGGCGCAGCCTCTGGCTCTCTCCCCAGTCGTCTCAGCGCCTCCTCTTCCAGTGGCTTTGATTCGAGCAGCCTCGGCTTGTCCACCTTCACTCCCCCCTCTCCTTCATCCATCTTCACAGATCCTTTCCACCCCTCCTCCGTCTTCTCAAAGCGCAAGCACCGACATGACCGCAGGGTTTCCCCAAAGACCATCATGGAACACCTACACGACAACGGCGAACAATCAACTCAGCAATGGACCGCTCCAGAAAGTTGGGAAATTGAAAAGGAAGACGTAGACGTCGCTGCAGACGGCGCAAGTTCCGGTTCAGAGGAAAGCCTCGTCGCCAGCAGTTCACGAACTTTTGATGACTCGTCCACCGCAACCGATATCACGACCAAGAAACGCATGCGCAGAAAAACCCATCATGCACACAGACAGACTTCGTCCACTAGCTCCAGCAAGTTCGTCCTCGTGCGCATATATCGTGCCAACGGCTCCTATCATGTCGCGCAAATCCCCCCACATGCAACAGTCGCAGATCTCATCCCCTCTCTCAACGCCAAGGTGTTGCGTGATAGTGAGCGAGAGACCCACAAACTGTATCTAAAGGAACGGGGAAGGGGTATGTCAACCTTATTATGTCCTTGTCTCTACTTCATTTCCCCCTCAGAACGAGTGTTGGCTCCGACGGAGCGGCCCGCCGCAATCACCCGTCGCCGTTTGGAGCAAGCGGGATATGGCCAGGTTGACAGTCTCGACTACCTCGCAGCCGAAGATATGACTTTTCTTCTCAAGTTTGTGTACAAAAGCCAGCTGCTTGGTCCAGCGGTATGTCCCATCACTGCGATCCAGAGTCTATCCCTGATCCTTTCCAGACGGAAGACCTGAATATTGACAACTTCGGCTATGTAGATCTCACGGGGTGTGGTCTGCCCACTATACCCATAATCTTTCATGCAAATGCGGCGTCAATCGCACTCCTTAATCTTTCTCGAAACCCAATGGTGGAGATACCCCTCGACTTTATTCAATCTTGTACGGCATTACGCGAACTCCGTCTGTCAAATATGGCGATGAAAAAGGTACCTCAAAGCGTGCGACATTCAGCAAGTTTGCATCGCCTAGATCTCTCATGTAACCGCATAGTCGATCTCGATGACGCCGGGCTCGACCGTATACCTGAATTAACCATCCTTAAGCTGCAAAATAATCGTATGGAACAGCTCCCTTGGTACTTCCCCCGACTTCGTATGCTCATGATATTGAACATATCCAACAACAAATTCAGTCATCTTCCCGCCGTCATTTGCGAGATGCCTGC
>JBBPJQ010001437.1:0-10360 GCA_038088795.1 Boletus rex-veris
CGAACAATTCGCTCAGCCAGCCAGTCGGAGGGCGGTGACCTTCCTTTCGAGCTTCAGCAGCTTCCTTGTCTCGCTGTTCTAGAGCGTAGAAGAGATATGTCTCAAAGTTGGGTGCCAATCCATCGTCGAGAAGAACATGTTGGGGAGCGACCATGTCTTGATTATCCTGAAGGTGCGCGCGAGGGTCGTGAGCTTCGACGGCCGCAGGAGGGAGCGACATGGCAAGTCGGTAGGAAAAGTAGAAGTAGGAGGGGAAAGGCGGAGGCCGGTCACTTTTAAAGGATGACTATTTTCAGATCGCGCCCGCGTGCAGCTGGACCTTGTGATCCTTGTCCAATCCTATACCCCTCCTGCATGAGGACGACATGCCCTGTTAGTAGTGAAAGCATGCGAAAAGTTCGGGCTGTCGTACCCGGCTTCAGAAATTCCGATATACGACGGAGCAAGTCAAGTCCGTCGTTGAGGTCGGGCAGTGTTTCGAGCTGGTCGAAAGACCATTGCAAGGAAGAGTAATAAAAGGACCTGACCAGAGTGCCTATCAGAGCGAAGTGGCAACGATTGTTCGCTCGGAGTGAGCGCCTCATCAAGGTCGTTCATCTCTCTTTTCTATCGGAACCGCTGGTAGCGTAAAAGAGTAAGATTGTGTGTCTTGTGTCAAGGCGGCTCTGGAGGTCCTCGTGGGTGGAGCTGTATTTCATTGCGGTGGAGGGTAATTCTTTTATCAAGTTGCTGAGCATCAGGACTCGGATAGGGTAGGAGCAAACGACGTGCACAATGCATCCAAATCTGTTCAGACGTTAGGTCGCTCGAGCTAGCCAGTCTTGCAATTAACGGCAGGCATTCCAATTACAGAAATCTGAATATTCTTCCTTGTAGAGTTGATGGAGTACTTCGTTGAACCTTGGCATGGACTTCACGAGACGAATCAATTCAATGACGCCCGTGCATAGTAGGTAGCGCTGGCAGGTGCTAACGGCATGGTCGTGGTAAAGTTGAATCATCCGAGAACTCGGGCCGGCCGCCAGACTCAGAGTCAGAAGTTGGCAGTTGCACCAAGTGTCCGCGAACGTATGCAGCATGATTCAAGCTCAAGAGCCAATGCTATGATTGCCTGGCCAAGCTATTCTTTCGGGTACAACTGTCTACAACCAAGGAAACAATCATGTATTTGTCTTTACATAGTACCACGTACGTACTATCCCATGGTTAGACATTGACAACACCAGAATACAAATGGTTAACAGTAGGGTACTTGAGTAGGCGTTTAGATGACAGCGACGCCGAAATCGTAGTACTTGCAGGAGAGTATAATCAAATACTAGGCACCAATGAGTATGTACAGAATCCGTCGATCAAAAGGTATCTCGCCCGAACGAAAGCTATTCATCGTCTTGTGCAACGCGAGCGCCGCTCGGGTGTGATCCAGACGACCAGACTCATCCACCATGTGGTTGTAAAACCGAGACGTACTCTCCGAGTTGGTACGCGCATCATCCACAGCCCACATCATCCCAATCACAGAACGGAAGCCAGCAGATTACATGGCTGCAGCCAGATGGATGGCCTCGTCCGGGCTCTCCTCGACTCCAACCGTCGTATGGCAGGTAGACAGATACGCAAACTGGACGCCGCATGATGTGTTTAACCTTCAACAGCCCATCTCCCAAAGCAAACCCGGATTCGAATGGTCATTTCGGATTCTAGATGCCGTGGGAAGCAAGGTGAACAAACTCGTGCCCTATTCCTCGACAACTCTGACGATGGTTGGGTCCTCGTCTTGAACACTGGTGGGTATCACCACGGACTCGATACGCTGCGATATGCTGGAAAGCTCAGTGTTGACTGAATCAATTTGCACTGGCTAGGATCTTGCGCCTGCCCGACCAGAAAGAAACGGTGTCGTTCGATGGACAGGTCCAATGGTCGCTTCTGACGTGCACGAATGAAGGCTGTCAAGGTAGGCGTATAGGAAGAGATATAAAGATCGGAGAGCATTGATTGACCTTCCGAAACGAGCCAGCGGTATGCAATGGAAGGAGGGAGAACTCGGCAGTTGGACTCCACCAGATGCGCGATCCACGAGGACAGAACTCTTGAAGGATTTTCACGATTGGGAAAACCAAGGTTTTCATCGCAGCACTAATATATCTATATCTCTCGTTACATCTCCGAACTTGGCGCGCGATGTCAGAACGGAGTTCCAGCGATGGCCTTTCAAGGGCGCGGGATTTTGTGATGGGGAGAGCGACGTGGATCAAATCTCGGTCAAGAAGAACGATGAGCGCGTCAGAGCACACTGCGAAGCAGGGAAGCCATCTGGGCATATTTTACTCCCAGCGTCCTTCCTGTGTGTCGCCAAATGCTATCACTTTGTCAAGGGAAGAACGGAGGCGCAATCACGGCTGCAGATGACAGCATGGCCTTGTTCAAGAAGCTCAACTGTATTGAAGTAATTCCTATAGCGAACACAAGCGGAAAATGCATCGCTTGCCATTGATCTCGTGAGTCGTTTGAGTAATGTAAGATGTCGAGGCAGAGCGGGTAGAGTAGCGAAATACAGTCGACTCCCTCATAACACATACCCCTCGGGATAGGCCCAAAGGTATGTAGTATGAGGGAGTATGTGTTGTTGGGGAGGTCGACATTTGACGCCCGTGTGACGTAATCATTATACACGTGAATTAGTAGTCCTCTAGTAGATGCAGATGCATTCGAAGCTATTTACGAGTAAAATAAGTGGTCAGTTTTTGGTCCTTCATACTCTTCGTCTCATGGACTCGTGTCATCCGCCCAAATGAGCTCAGTATTGCCTCCACCTTACGTGCAAGCGGATCATCTAACTCGTTGGCATACCTGCGCAAGACCAACATCGCCTGGAGTGCTTCTTTCCGTGTTGTTGGTGGTTCAATAGGTTCGTCGCAGTCGCTATTCACGTCGCTGATCTCATCACCATTTCCCCCACTCGATTCCCGCGCCATCTTTGTTTTGTCCTCTGCGCTCAACCTTTCGAAACTAAGTTCGTAGTTGGATGCACCATCCAAGGCCTCCACTACTCGTTCTTCATCTATTAAATTCCCCTCACCATCAAGCCACTCTTGATCAGCATCAGATATTGGGGCACCAACCCTCAACTCGGCTGTAAGCTGTTCTTTTCGTTCTCGTATTTGATCATGAAGCTTTGTTAAGTGTTTCAGTTCACTGTTGCCAAACTGGGACACCATAACATACAGTAAGCTGCAGTTTCTCCACCCACGTGACTTTGTCGTGCGAACGATGGGATGGTGCTGCGAACGAGCGTTCAGTGTGAACCATTGATCGATCGCCAAGACTCAACGCATGCGGTGGTGTACGTACCCTGTCCACAGCTATCATTGGGTGAGCACATCCATCGTGCGTGTCTGTGTCGCCGTCCCTGTTTCTGTTTAACTCCACCACAACTGTTTTTTCTGCTTGCGAAGGCGCTTACTCTCATCCGCCCTATTCGCCCTCTGAAACGGAGTTCCTCTGTCTTCTCTTGGCTAGCTTACTGGTTTTCCTTGCGCCCTTCATCGCTGTCACCCGTCTCGCTCGTGGTTCCTTTCACACATGCTGTTCAGCCATTCTATGCTGTGTCCCCAATGTTGTCCCCCCTTCCAAAATGTTGACATTCGTAAACTCACTTCGCTCTTTGTGCTCCACCACCTCACGTGCGTACTACAGGGGCTTCCTCATTCTTTCGCACAAAGTTAAGAATGTGACCATGTCACTCCACAACAATGTCACAGTTTACTTCCCCCCGCCCCTTTTTTTTTTCTTGCGGCTATCTGCCTTCTCTCTCTTTCGCGCTCACAACTCACTATGGCGTGTTCGTGCAACATCAACGGAATTATCGGCGTTCGAAACGGACGTGCTTTTCAGTACGCAGTCGGAAAACAGTTTTGGAAACATGACGGTTTCTTGCCTCTCCATAACCGAGATCTTGAGGTTGATGTCTGTTGCAATAGCGTCTACCCGATGTAGACACCGGGTAGAGGGAATCTACTCTAGGGCATTACCTTTGGATGTTGGGTACTCAGAGATGATAGCGGTTAGAGATCAAGAGAGTTAGTTTATTATTCAGACTCAGCAGAGTCTTATATACTACTGTTTACTGATTATGTAAGCAGGTCACGTGACGTTAAGTACGTGTCCTTTCAACAATGTCTTCACGTTCGGAGGAGGGTCATCTGGTCCTCTTGATGATGGTGTTTACTTCGGTGCTGCCCGTGTCGTCACTCACGTAACTGCAGGAGAAGACGTACAAACGACAGAACCTATTCTACAGTTGTTCATAAACAAGGTAAGCCTCTGCAAACTTTTTTAGCGCTTACACATCTAATTCTTGCTTTCACAATCGTTCATCAGGAGTTCATTGCATTGCAGGGCGGAGATGATATGCCTGCCCCCGTTTTCGTGATCGTTGGTAAAACTTCTCGAACCAACATCACTGTTGATCACAATCAGGCGTTCGACATTGACATCTCTCAGTACAGTGCAGCTCCACAACAACTCATCCGGCTTCATTGCTTCTACCCCAATGAAAACACGCACTTCACAAAGACTCCTGTTCCTGCGGTGGGAAAACACGTTGTGGTTCATGGATATCTGACAGCATTCACTGCTGGGCGATGTGTCATTCACATCATCGACATCGTGTTGGGTCCTGGGAGTGACCTGTCAGGTCCCTCCACTGACCTTCCTCCATCTCAAAAATTGGCAAAATTCGATTGGAAGGGTGGAAAGGGTAAGGGTAAACGTGCCAGAACGGATGATGATTCGAAGCAAGAAGATGATGTTCAAGTTTTCCCGTCCACTTCCACCTCTGGTTCTCAATCAGTTCCATATTCCAAAAGTTAAATTATGCGATTTCTTTTCACGCTCTCCATTGTGTCTCTTACTGTCACATTCATTGTTCTCACTATCACTCCACTTCAATTTCAATGCCATTGTTGCAGAACGCAGATCGTGAGCGTCAACGTCGTCGATATTGTCAACCTCATTGTCAGCCAGTATTCTGTTTTTCTCCATGTGTCTTCTGCACATCACTAATTCGGTCGTCTTCAGGGGCAAGAACAGTCTTCATGGTGGTCTAATCTTCAACTCCATCCTCCCCCTCCATTTGCACCTGCGACATGGAACCGTCGATGTCATCACTGTAATGTGTCGCTGCTCTCCTCTGAACGTAACTCTTTTTGCTGTGCAGACGGTCGTCATGCACTCCCTGCCCTTCATCCATTATCTCAACGCATGCATGCACTGCTTCGTGATCGAAACCACACCCGACACCTGATGGAGCATGGCCAGGTGGTCAATAACCTCTTTTCGTTCACCGGGATTGGTGTCAATGGCAGTTTTGAGCATTTTGTGACGGGTGCAGGTGCAGGACCTCCTGCTGTTGCAATCACAGGACGAACTTATCATCTTATCCGAGACACGGAGTACACAGATCATTCGATCCATTGGTTCCTTTACGACGAGCATGAGTGAGCACGAAAGGCTACGCAGTTTGGTGCACATGCGTTCGTTGTACAAGCAATCGCGGATGATCTATGCGAAGTTAATCCTTATGTCGGCTGTTTGAACCATTTTTGCAACATACCTCACCGTCAAAGCCGTTTGCTTGAATTACAGGATTTCACATCCAATTCCGATTTCGCTGCGGTGATGCATGCTGCCAACTCAACTACCATCAATCCCTGGTCCATTATCATTTGACGTCACGGAAACCAACAACCCCAATTCGTAAACATCCTTTCTCATCATTACGAACCCCTTCACTACATGCTCCTTTTTCCACATGGAGATATTGGATGGGGTGCAAGTAAAATCCCTGATGTTCCCAACCTTTTGCAAATCAACTGGTATCGTTCCCATCTGCTTGCCGACGATGATCAACGCTTCTCGCTTTTTGGTCGTCTCACCTGCGAATATTTGGTGGATATGTATTCTCGAACAGAAGAACAACGTCTTGCGTACATCAACAGGGAGCGCAGATTCAGAGCCGAAGAACTCCTTGATGTAGATGCAGACCTCGAACTGGAGTTCGAACCTTCTATTAGACTTCCCGCAAGCTTCGTTGGCTCACAGGCATGGACGTCCAAACAGACAGCAGATGCAATGGCACTTGGCCGGAAGTTTGGCCAACCAACTTTTTTCTGCACCATGACGTTCAATCCCGATTGGCCTGAAGTTCGATCTGTGCTTCATCCAGGTCAAAATGCAACTGACTGTCCTGTTGTCGTTGCACGTGTTTTCAAGTTTCGCCTGGAGAAAGTGCTCTCTGTGCTTCGCACCTCCTTTGGACGAATGGTTTATCTCATTCGAATTGTTGAGTTTCAAAAGAGGGGATTTCCACATGCCCACATCATATTCAAAGTGAGTGTTAATTCCTCATGCTTCGTAACTTTGTTGACGTTCATGCTTACATTTGCAGGTGGATCCTGAACCCCCCTTTGAAGCAATCGATGGCATAATTTCAGCCAAGATGCCTCGTGACAATCCTTCACTACATGAAAAAGTGAACAAATACATAATCCATCACGAAAATCACCTAACCCGTGCTAGCAGTCAATGCAATCGCAATGGTCGTTGTATCTACGACTTTCCTCACGCTATTTGTCCTACAACCTCCATTGATGAATTTGGATGCGTGCAATGGCGTCGTCGTGAACAAGAAGACGTGTGGGTTGTCCCTCACTGTCCTGTGTTGCTCAACATCGCCGATTGTCACTTTCACTTCGAGGTTGCTTACACGGCAAAGGTCTTTAGCTATCTCTACAAATATCTCTACAAGGGTCCTGATGTCACATTCTTCACACTCGCGGACAACGTTGAAAGTCCACAGCATGCTCCTCCCCAAAATGAGATCCATAATTTCCAGAAAGCTCGCTATCTATCTGCTCCAGAGAGTGCATGGCGAATCCTGGATTACAACATCACTCGGAAAGAACCATCCATGGAGTGTCTGCCAGTTCATCTTCCAGGAGAAAACACCCCTCAATTTCGTTGAGTGGCAGGTGCTCGCTCTTCCACCTCCCTTCTCGATCGCTATTTTCTCCGTTCAGATGCCCTAACCAACCTACGATATGAAGATTATTTTGAACAATTTGTGCTCTATCCTTTCCATGACAACGTTATTCTTACAAACCGTGACTTCCTCAAAAAGATCGCACCAGGAGTGGTACAGAAAAAAGCTTCCCGACGTGTCACTGAAGGAGGAAAGGTTGTTCACATCACCACTGTCTCACCCAATCAGGGTGAACTATTCTATATCCGAGCCCTTCTCCTTCATCGGTCAGCAACCTCCTTCACAGACCTTTGTACCATCAACGGTGTTCTCTTTCGTTCTTTTCATGAAGCTGCCAAGGAGTGTGGTTTGTTCACTGACGAGAATGAGGGGCACTTTACATTGCAAGAGGCTGTGGAATGTATGCGCACACCAGGTCAACTACGTTTCCTCTTCTTCCTTCTTATCCTCGAGGGCTATCCTGCAATGCCTCTGTGGGAAGAATTTGCACGAGCTATGAGCATCGACTACATCGTCCGCTATCAAAATGATGAGCTAGGTTTCGAGAAAACCCTGGAGATCATCGCCCATTATCTCTCGCTCTCGGGTAGGAAGATGCAAGATTTTGGAATGCCCATTCCCCGCTTACGGACAATGGAGATCGCAATCGAGTTGTCAAACTTATGAGACAACCATCATGTGTTCGTGCATGAGGCACAGCAACATATTGCACTTCTCACTGACGAGCAATGGGTTGCATATCGAGACATATTGCATCATATTGAAGCAGAAGATCCTCTTCACTCAATGTTGTTTGTCGAGGGACGTCCAGGAAGAGGAAAAACATTCCTCATGGAAACGATTCTTGCGGTTCTCCGTGCCAATTTTCACATCGTACTGGTCGTTGGTACCAGCGCACTATCTGCAGTCGCATATCACAGAGGACGGACTGCCCACTGGATGTTCGGGATTCCTGTTACAGACGACAATGTCGATCTACAGTCCAAAATACCACTCCACTCTAACCGTGCCGACCTAATTCGAGAAGCTAAAGCCATAATTTGGGAGGAATTGCCAATGGCAAACAAAGCTGGGTGGGATTGTGTCAATTCACTATGTCGGCGTGTTTCACATTGTTTCAACCTTCCGTTTGGAGGCAAAATATTGATAGGCAGTGGTGACTTCCGTCAAGTTGCACCTGTTGTCCCTGGATGCAGTGAAATGGCCACCCTCGCTGCCTCTGTGAAAACATCACCCCTATGGTCAGAAATGCATGTGTATAGTCTCCGCAGCGCTATTCGAACCATGTCGGATCCCAAGTTCACAGAATTCATCGATGACGTTGGCGAAGACCACACAGGTGCTTGCCGTTCTCTTCCTTATGTCCAATCAACAACCTGCATTGATGATGCAGTCAAATTCCTCTTCCCATCTGACGTGCTGCAAGATCCTACGGAATCATTGAAGCGTGCTTTTCTTTCCCCCCGAAATGTTTTTGTTGACGCTTTCAATGACAAAATATTGGATAAGCTTCCAGGCGAATTTCGTATGTGGTCACTTGCTGCTTGAACTACATGGAGACTTCTCATGCAACACTTAGATTACCTATACAGTTCAGATGCACTCAAGGAAGCAGATAATGTCCCCAATGATGCGCCACAACTTACTCCAGACTACCTCGCCATGCTTCATCATCCAGGTGTCCCCCCGCATCAATTGAACATTAAAAAAGATGCAATTTGTGCCCTTCAACGAAATTTGTCCATCGAAAATGGCTTAGTGCACAACGCGCGTGTGCGTGTTGCTGCAGTACATCACAGGTTCATCGAAGTTGAATTTCCGGACGATCCAAATTTGCAAACACACTGCATCCCCCGTATCTCCTTCACCTTCTCCCCTCCTGGTTCGGATTGGACTGTTGTGTGAAAGCAGTTCCCTCTCCGTCTCGCGTACGCCACCACATTCAATGGTTGTCAAGGACTTACACTGGACCACTCTGTTCTTGACCTACGGATCAATCCTTTTGCGCACGGACAATTGTACACCACTCTTTCACATGTGCGACACCGTGCCCACACAATGGCTCTCTTTGCTGAATCGAATGAAGAACAGACGTGCGCGAACGTAGTGTACGAGAAACTGTTACTATAGTTTTACTCCATTCAATCACCTTCTCTGATTTGCACTTCCGAAGGGTTCGCTAAGCTTGTAATAAATATATAATTACTCTATCTGGCTTTTTTTTCCCATTATGTAAGTACATGTATGGGTTTTGGGAGTCGAGATTTAGTATGGGTTATGGGTTATGGGTTATGGTCATGAAATCCCTGCAAACGGACTTGGGAAATTGAGAAAGCTATGGGTTATAAGGGAGTATGGGTTATATGGGGTATGTGTTATGAGGGAGTCGACTGTAGTGAACACAGAGCCGCGAAAACGTTTCGTAAGTCAGGACCGTTGTGCTGTGTTTACGTTCTTCAGCCGCCTGGATCCATTGATGAGCACAGTTGAGATTAGTTAAAGACATTGTCTGAAAGAGGTCGGAAAGGTTGAACATTTCCTGGAGGTCACTGGAGTGTAGTTGAGCGCCTGGAACGGTCATGGAAGGAACTCATGAGGTTAGTCAAGGTCGAAAACAATTCCCCTGAGGGCGAAGTTCCAATGCATTATGTTACAGGGCAACTGTCATTGTTCCGAGCTGATCGAAACGGGAAAGGATGGGAACTCGCGTCGCAGGCCAATGTCAGCGATGTGTGGTAAAGTTGAAGATTCGGGAGTCTACAGTACTTAATTTTTTTTTTGGACGAGTTATTTTTTATACAGTTCTACACAATATTAGCAGTCAGACGTTAGTCCGGGGAAAAATGCATTTACGCATGCACTACGTGTGTGGCGTGTGTGGGACTCGAAGAAGTTGTTCGGTTATCCTCAGTGACGTCAAAGGGCCTGGGCAGCCTAATACATACCAACTGCATACTCTTTGGGAGATCGCGAGGGCGCAGCTCTGGGAGGAAAGGAGGGGATGGATTGCAGGTGTATGTATGTACATGCAATCGAGAAAGTGTGAGACTATCGACGTAGGATACGAGAGATGGGAGTCGGGTGAAAGCGCGTAGCGCTTGCCGGCCCCTGACGGAAGCGGGAACCTGTCGGGCAAAAGGCGTGAGCTGCGAGGGCGGGTGGGTCCGCCTTGCAGGAGCGCTGATGCACGGGAGGTGGCCACTTGTCGCGCCGGGGGCCCCTGGCGGGGAAGTGGGTGGACTGCGAGGCCCGAGAACGGATGGTTCGAGGACAGGGAGTGGTGGGTGGGTGCGACGACGAACGAAAGGCAGGAGG
>JBBPJQ010001438.1:0-10338 GCA_038088795.1 Boletus rex-veris
ATCTATTGGACTGGGATGATACGAGACGGATCCAAGCATCAGGGAAACAAAGCGGCACATTTCGGGCCATCACTCCTAAACTGTTGTACTACCTCATCGAGGAATCGCAAAAATTCGGTGGTGATGTGCTGGACCAGTTCTGGGAACAACTCGGAGCTTGTGATGATAAACTGAAGGAAAATAGTCAGTCAAAAACCTTATTCGCAATCCTACAGGCTTTCACTTTCATTTGTCACAGTCGAAAGTCTGAAGCAGGAGGATTTTGTGTCGGCGCAGACGTCCTTCGACGTATTGTTTCGGGGATTGGATCCAAAAAACGTCAACTTCAAGCCCGTGTTAGAAATGGCAGCGGAGTTCTTTACTCATCTTGGTGTTGCGTGTGAGTAAACTGCGAAATCGCTTTTAGACGTTTGACGATCGTCAATGCGACAGTCATGAATCCAGGAGGGAGAAAATCCGGGGCAAGTACTGCGTTTTCCGTCAGTGAAGTCGTCAACGAGGAGACCGACAAGCTCCTTCAGCAAGTCAACGAAGAAGGGGATTTTGGAACACGAAAGCAAGAGCTCTTAAAGGCATTGGTGAGTGTATGTTCATATAGGAGCCATACCCTCTTTATCGCCGTACCGAGCAGTCATTCAGACGTGATGGGGATTTCTGCCTGTTAACTGGCTTCGCATTTACGCATTCCAAGAAGAAACCTGGGGCTTATCCTGCTCTAGCGCACATCATTCCAAACTCTGTACATGGAAAGGTTTGCATTGAACTGTTGCAATCATCCCTTGTTTCATCATTTCTTTCATATAGCCAGACACTCTGAAGTGTATAGCTATGTTTGCCGGTCCCGCCGCAAGAGATGATGTTGTGTGCCCTCTGAATGACATCGGCAATGTCATGAATATGGAACTGAATGCTCATGCCTCATATGATAACTTGGACTGGGGAATCGAGGCAAAGGAAGAGGGTGGAGAGGTGCGATTTCATCGATACCCCATCATCATTACTGATCCATTGATTAGGTCAAATACTTCTTTCGAACGGTTCCCACCAATCCTGGTGTTCACGGCCTGTTCTTCATCAATTTGAGGGATGGTGAAGAAATTCAGTTCGGAAAAGGACCCGAGGGCAAGAAGCTCGGCAATGGACCCCTCCCGACACTTTGTAATCTTCAACTGGCTGTTGCTCGAGTTCTGAAGATGAGCGGTGCTGCTGACATAATCTTGGAGTGGAAGGACGATGCGGATGACGATGGATGCTATCGTCTCTTCATTGCCTCTGAAGAGTTCTGTGATATGTTGGATGCCAAACTCTTGCTTTCTGGCAGAGCCGTGGTTGCATAGTTCTCCCCTCCGTATCAGAGAGTCGGATGGGCCTTGGCAAGACCTGGCAGATTCGTGATCCAACTTTGTCTTCTCAGGTGTCAAGCCCAGTGAAAAGTGGACAACCGGAGATTGTGGCACATGCATGGAGGTTCAGGGGACGCATTATCGTTTGTATTAGAGTCTACCAAAACATACCAAACTCAAGCTCGTTCATCACATATAGCCCTCCGTTGACGCGTCGATCTTGGACGGGACGGATGTTTGTCCGGGACAAACAGAAAATATCGTGTCGACGGAGACAGCCACTCACCCGACGCAGTCCAGGGGCTCCGCTCCTCTACGCGTCCTTTGATGTCCACCACAACCACACTCCCTCCTCGCCTTCGAATTTTCTGGAACCATACTTAAATATCTGGGGACGTATATGTATGTGCGTATGGTTCTCTGTCCCTTTGAAGGCTCATATTTTGATCTCACACGCCACAGTCCCCATGAATTGTGATCTTCCTGGTTTCCTATTGATTTGTACGCCTACCCTCACTGGTAGTCTCATACTGGGCAGCTGAGACAGCAAATGGGAGTATTGGCCATGCAGCTTGGCCATTCAATGTGTGGAGGCCGTCGGCATACCTCTGTCAGGGATGTTGACAGTCTCCCCCCGTTGATTCTTTTCTTGTCAGTTGCTGAGTCGACACGTACGCAACGTGCTGTGGCCAGACTTGAAGCTGCTGTCCCCGTGTCCCACCCATTCTCACCGCTCACTGACGTATCCCCCTTGCATCAGCCGCTGTCCCTGCGCTGACCCCCACTACATCCTCGTCCAAAGGTCCATGTGACTCTGTGTACTGCCACTGTACAAGTGTCCCGTTCGATCGTAATCTCTGTCAACATCGGCATCTGGCACTTACATAATCTAATGTAAAACCTTGATGTTGATCATGGCATTTGGTCCCCAACGTCGTTGATGTACCGCACACAGACCGTGCTATCTTGCGCCAAGCATGGGTACACCCCGGGTGGCCACGCAGGAGAGACGATTGGCTTGCACAAGGATGCGCATATGCCAATTTGCCTGACTGGGCTGAACTTCTCTATCGCCATTACAATACATTGCTGTGTTGATCACCCTAGTCTAGTGACGCATGGTCGTATAGAATCAACCAAGGCCCAGTCAAATCGATCGACAATGTCCAAGAAACAAATCTGCACTTAACAATGCGTCTTTGCGCCAGTCACAAGTCCTCATTGACAAAAACGACAACTCAGCGCCACTGCGGCCAGCGCTCACACCACCTTACCACAATGTAACACCCATCTGTATTTCCAACTCTTCAAACATCCTCAACGCCTCCATCTCCTCCCCCCTCTTCTCTGTCGCCGTGGTATACTTGCGCGACCGCCCAAAATCAATCAATCGGAAACTCGGCTCAGGTTTCGCCAGAGTCAGCGGGAACTCGGTTGGTTTGCCCCGTTGGACGAGGAAATTGCGCGTGCGAGCGACTCGTGGAGCCATCCAGCATGTTGGAAGCGTAACACGAGACTTGCGCATTCTTCTTGCTCCTCGATGGTGAGCTTTTTAGGTTTGATGGGTTTGCCGCAGTGCTCTAGTAAAAGGATAGGACTGAGGTAGGATGGTTCTCCCTTGGTTCTCCCGAGTTCCCCCCCTCCTCTGTCTTCGGCGTGTAGTATCCGTAGAATTGTGGTACGACCGCATGGACGGGGACGACGGCTTTGAGTTGGCTGATGATCGTATACCCGTTATAATGGTGGAATAGATGTTCGGGGAAATTCTGATAATTTCTCGCCTCCCGGACGAGATGAGGATCGTTCTCAAAGGAGAGCTTGGCGACGACAGTAAACTTGGCCGTGCGTGGGGGGCCGCCATCTAAAGTGCGCGGCGCGTGATTACACTGGGATTTTTGGCTTTCGTACGAGAACGGTAGGTCGATACGCATCACGGGGACATCGGGGGCTTCCTCGTCCCACCCGAAATGAATTTCCATGATATTCGACTTCGTCTGCTTCATGAACTGATCCCAAACATTCCTTTCTTCCAGGACTTCAAGGATTTGTGATGGATTTGCATCGGGCGGAACGACGCAAGTGATATTTCTCTCGATGATCTGACCATCCCTAGCTAAGTTAGTCGGGTCATTGACCGCGTCCAAATCTGCTTGTGTCGGTACACGTCCTGTAAATCCGTTCGGGCCCCACGAGCATGCTCTCAACATCTTATCCCATCTTCCCGTATCTTTCAACCTTTGGATTTCCTTGTCCGCACTCTCCTTGAAGCAAAGTCGACAAATCCTTTCTTTCATGAACAGATCACGCGGCAACTCCCATTCGCCCTTGTACACGAGAGTGGTTCCCCTTTCCGACCTTGGCGACGGGGGAAAGGTACAGATGGCTCTCCTCGACCCTTGTCTTGCGACGCTGATAGTACGGGAGCGGCACCGCGATGATGGGTTCGTGGTTCTTGATCTGTTCCTTTGTACGCTTGTACCTCAAAAAAATAAGCGTGCGTGCTTTGAATTCTTCCATCTCCTCCGCTTTTTGCCTTGCTGCTTCGACCGCCGAACGCACGGTCGTGGAGATATAGAGATTGTACGTTCGGACGACGTCAGGTCGGGACGTCCACGAGGTGTCGCGGAAGTGTCGTTCGCGAGCGGGGAGGAGCCAGAATGGATCGTGAACGTACAGTGTTTGCGGTAACAGATACAATGGAATCCGCTTCTGCAGAAGGATCGGCTTGAGGACATTCCCAAATGGTGTAAGCGGCAATGGTTTAGGATAATGACTCGGATGGAAGGGCGACGTGACAGGTATCGTTGGCGGAGGGGGGGATGAAGGTGGGTAACCTGTCGTCGTCGTACTCCTGCCAGTGACCGTTATCATCTTCGTTGTCGTTGTCGTCGTCGTCGTCGTCGTTCTCCGAATCCTGCTCGTCTCGTTCTGTCCATCCTTCCAGCGGGTCTTGAGAGGAAAGGCTAGAGAGTTGACATAGCCGCAACGTCGAGTCGGTACAATTGATCAGCTCCTCTGTATCCGCAACACCCTCTATCCTCGGTTGTCCTTCCGACTTGGCCCACTCGATTTCCGGCGCTGCAACATCCAACTCGCTCATCGCCTCCATCAGTTGACGTAACATACTCCCAGTCGTATATGACATCACACTGGCATCAAGAAGGTCTGGCGCCCTGTTGACGCCGTAAATGTCGTACAACGTCTCGCCCCACGGGTACCCGTCGGGCGACAGCGTGCCCTTGAACTTGTCATTCGGCATGAGAATCTGAGCGTTCGGACCGCGTGGCCAGAACCGAAACATGGCGCGTTTTTTGGAGAAGACCACCGTAAGATGGAGGGACAATATGGAAGAAATGTTCTTCAGGAGTACGACCCCGGCCCCGGCGGCCAGGGGTAGGTCGACGTGGAATCGAATTCGCAAAACTGTCGTGTGCAGAAAAAAGGGATGAGAGGGGAATACATATAGCGACACGGGGGTTAACGTACGGGTGATCATCATCCATGTAATCACAGTCGCCCGTCTCGGTAGCCTTTTCCTTGCCTTTTCCCTTGGGATCCTCAGACTTCAGCGTCTCAGCCCGAGCATTGGCACTAAAAATGTTAAGACCGACTATATGCGGTCTAGGCACGACGAGACGTACTTGTTTCCATCGCCCATAGGATCGTCTCCCATGTCGATAGCCTTTTCCTTGCCTTTTCCCTTGACATCTCCAGACTTGGATTTGGACTCGGGATGTGGCTCACTGTCACAAAGGCATAAGCATACCGCGTATATGCAACCTAGTCACGACGAAATAAACACCCAATCTCGTCACCATTAGCAGACCGCGTCATGCGCACCGCGACGATATCTACAAACCTATCATCATCTGACTGCATGCAATCGTGGACGAGACATACACTTCCTCGACACCCGGCATATCGACGTCCATCGCGTCTTGACTCGCAGGCGGCGACTTGGAGGGTTTCCCTCGACGCGCCACCTCGGGCTCAGGAACGGGGGCAGGCGCATACGCCTCGTCGATCGCCCGCTTGCACCGCGGCATATTGAAGAATCCACGTTTCATCGCTGTGTAGAGTGTACACCACGATGGCGATGGCGGTGACAAGACTCTAGCAAGGGCTGTTGGAATTCAGGTAGAATGGGGACGAGCTTGTCGTTGCTCGACGTGCGGGGATCAACAAACGATCCCCAGAAACACGACCAGAGTGTTCAGACCAAAGAACAACGAACGGTGAGACAACAAAAACCCTCGTTTTGTTCAGCTGACGCGTCGAGTTGGAGACGCGACACGTGATGGAATAAATTAGGTGTCTCGATTGTCCAGGCTTCTATACTAAACAGTTTGTAAACAGTCTACAGTAACCATGGAACGACACGCTTTGGCAATCCTCGAACAGAACGATCTATGGAACTGGCGTGATACGAAACAGATCCAACCATCAGGAAAACAAGGTGGCAAATTTCAGGTCGCCACTCCTAAACTGTTGTACTTCCTAATTGTGGAATCGCAAGGATTCGGTGGCGAAGTGTTGGATCATTTCTGGAAGCAACTCGGGACTTGTAATGAAAAACTGAAGGAAAATAGTCAGTCAAAAACCTTATCACTCAATTGTACAGGCTTTAGCCTTTCACCTTCATTTGTCACAGTCGAAATTCTGAAGTTGGAGGATTTCGTGTCGCCGCAGAAGTCCTTCGAGGTGTTGTTTCGGGGATTGGATTCCAAAAACGTCAACTTCAAGCCTGTGTCAGACATGTCAGCGGACTACTTTACTCATCTTGGTGTCGCGTGTGAGCAAACTGCCCAATCGCTTTTAGACGTTTGACGATCGTCACTGCGGCAGTCATGAATCCAGGAGGGAGAAAATCCGGGACAAGTAGCACTCCGTTTTCCGTCAGTGAAGTCGTCAACGAGGAGACGGACAAGCTCCTTCGGCAAGTCAACGAAGAAGGGGATTTTGGAAAACGAAAACAAGAGCTCTTAAAGGCATTGGTGCGTATATGTTCATCTAGGAGCCATACCCTCTTTATCGCCGTACCGAGCAGTCATTCAAACGTGATGGGAATTTCTGCCTGTTAACTGGCATAGAATTTGTGCCTTTCGATGAAGATGGAATCGATCCTGCTCTAGCGCACATCATTCCAAACTCTGTACACGGAAAGGTTTGCATCGAACTGTTGCAATCACCCCTTGTTTCATCATTTCTTTCATTTAGCCAGACACTCTGAAGTGTATAGCTATGTTTGCCGGTGCCGCCGCAAGAGATGATGTTGTGCGCCATCTGAATAACATCAGAAATGTCATGAATATGGAGCTGAATGTTCATGCCTCATATGATAAATTGAAGTGGGGAATCGAGGCAAAGGAAGAGGGTGGAGAGGTGCGATTTCATTGATACCTCGTCATCAATACTGATCTATTATTAGGTCTAATACTTCTTTCGAATGGTTCCCACCAAACCTAATATTCGCGGCCCGGGGTTCATCACTTTGAGGGATGGTGATGAAATTCAGTTCGGAAAAGGACCCGAAGGCAAGAAGCTCGGCAATGGACCCCTCTCAAATATTTGTAACCTTCAGCTGGCTGTTGCTCGAGTTCTGAAGATGAGTGGTGCTGCTGATATAATCTTGGAGTGGAGGGACCGTGCGGATGACGATGGATGTTATCGTCTCTTCATTGCCTCTGAAGAGTTCTGTGATATGTTGGATGCCAAACTCTTGCTTTCTGGCAGAGCTGTGGTTGCATAGTTCCCTCCTCCGTATCAGAGTCGGATGGCCTCAAGACCCCTGGGTTGATTTCGTTGAGCTTGACATTCTGCGACCGAGGGAGACTGATAGACACCCAAAGAAGTACTCGTCTAATATGCCTGTCAAATCACTCGTCTTCCCGCGTTGGGCTGCCAACACCGCAACTACATCATAGCCTAAAGTCTGTTACTTAAATCTAATGTAAAACCTTAATGCTAATCATAACATTTGGTCCGAGGTGTACCCATACTTGGCGCAAGATACTGCGGGGTGCATCAACGGCGTTGAAGGTGGCCACGCAGCAGACTTGCACAAGGATGCCGATTGCCCTGAATGGCTGGGGCTATTTGGGAACTGAGTACTGAACGTTTGAACTCTATCGCCATTACAATACATTGCTGTGTTGATCACCATCTGCGTACATGGTTGTTTAGGAGTACATAGAATCAACCATCAGGCCCAGTACAAATCGATCGACAATGTCCAAGAAACAAACCAACACCAGTCACAAGCCCTCCCTCGTTGACGAAAACAACTCAGCGCTCACACAACCTTACCACAATGTAACACCCATCTGCCATCCCAACCTTGTAAACATCCTCAACGCTTCCATCTCCTCCCCTCGCTTCTCACTCGCCGTGGTATACTTGCGCGACCGCCCAAAATCAATCATCCGGAAACTCGGCTCGGGTTTCGCCATGCGCGTCAGCGGGAACTCGGTCGGTTTGCCCCGTTGGACGAGGAAATTGCGCGGTGCGAGCGACTCGTGCAGCCATCCGGCACGTTGGAAACGTAACACGAGACTTGCGCATTCTTCTTGCTCCTCGATGGTGAGCTTTTTAGGTTTGATGGGTTTGCCGCAGTGCTCTAGTAAAAGGATAGGACTGAGGTAGGATGGTTCTCCCGGGTTCTCGCTCTTCGGCGTGTAGTATCCGTAGAATTGTGGTACGACCGCATGGACGGGGACGACGGCTTTGAGTTGGCTGATGATCGAATACCCATCATAATGGTGGAATAGATGTTCAGGGAAATTCTGATAGTTTCTCGCCTCCCGGACGAGATGAGGATCGTTCTCAAAGGAGAGCTTGGCAACGACAGTAAACTTGGCTGTGCGTGGGGTGTGGCCATCTGACGTGCGCGGCGCGTGGGTACAGAACAGTTTTTGGCTTTCGTACGAAAACGGTGGGTCGATACGCATCACGGGGACAGAGGAGTCATCTGTGGCCTTCTCGCCCATTCCGAAATGAAGTTCCATGGCATTCGAGCCCTTCTGCTTCATGAACTGATCCCAAACATCCCTTTCTTCCAGGACTTCAACGATTTTCGATGGAATTGCATTGGGCGGAACGACGCAAGTGATATTTCTCTCGATGATCACCCCATCCCTTGCCAGGTCCGTCGGGTCGTTGACCGCGTCCAATTCCGCTTGTGTTGGTCGACGTCCTGTAAAACCGTCTGGGCCCCACGAGGCCGCTCTCAACATCTTGTCCCATCTCCCCGTATCTTTCAACCTCTGTATTTCTTTATCCATACTCTCCTTGAAGCAAAGTCGACAAATCCTTTCTTTCGTGAACAGATCACGCGGCAACTCCCATTCGCCCTTGTACACGAGAGAGTGGTTCCCCTTTCCGACCTTGGCGACGGGCGAAAGGTACAGATGGCTCTCCTCGACCCTTGTCTTGCGACGCTGATAGTACGGGAGCGGCACCTCGATGATGGGTTCGTGCTTCTTGATCTGTTTCTTTGTACGCTTGTACCTCAAAAAAATAAGCGTGCGTGCTTTGAATTCTTCCAGCTCCTCCGCTTGTTGCCTTGCTGCTTCGACCTGCGAACGCACGGTCGCGGAGATATGGAGATTGTACGTTCGGACGACGTCAGGTCGGGACGTCCACGAGGTGTCGCGGAAGTGTCGTTCGCGAGCGGGGAGGAGCCAGAATGGATCGTGAACGTACAGTGTTTGCGGTAACAGATACAATGGAATCCGCTCCTGCAGAAGAATCGGATTGAGAAAAATTTCAAATGGTGTAAACGGCCATGGTTTAGGATAATGACTCGGATGGAAGGGCGACGTGACAGGTATCGTTGGTGGAGGGGGAATGAAGGTGGGTAACTTGTCGTCGTCGTACCCCTGCCAGTGACCGTCATCGTCATCTTCATCGTCATCGTCATCATCGTCGTTCTCCGAATCCTGCTCGTCTTCTTCGCCGTCCAGTTGTGTCCATCCTGCCAGCGGGTTTTGAGAGGAAGGGCTGAAGAGTTGACATAGCCGCAAGGCCGTGTCGGCACAAATGATCAGCTCCTCCGTATCCGCAACACCCTCTATCCTCGGTTGTCCTTCCGTCTTGGCCCATTCGATCTCCGGCGCTGCAGCATCCAACTCGCCCATGGCCTCCATCACTTGACGTAACATACTCCCAGTCGTGAAAGACACCAAATTCCACACGCTGGGCGCCCTGTTGACGGAGTAAATGTCATACAGCGTCGCGCCCCACGGGTACCCGTCAGGCGACAACGTGCCCCTGAGTTTGTCATTCGGCATGAGAGCCTGACCGTTGGGATCGCGCGGCCAGAACCGAAATATGGCACGTTTTTTAAAAAGACCACCGTGTGATGGAGGGACGGTATGGAAGAATTGTTCTTCGAGAGGACGACCCCAGCCCCGGCGGCCAGGGGTAGGTCGAGGTGGAATCGTATTCACAAAACTGTCGTGTGTAGAGAGGAAGGATGAGAGGGAAATATATATAACGACGCGGGGGTTGACGTACAGGTCATCATCACCGTCGTCGTCGTCGTCGTCTGTCTCGATAGCCTTTTCCTTGCCTTTTCCACTGCTACAAAACGTTAAGAGCGAGTATATGCGGTCTAGGCACGACGAGACGTACTTGTTTCCATGGCCCATAGGATCGTCTTCCATGTCGATAGCCTTTTCCTTGCCTTTTCCCTTGACATCTCCAGACTTGGATTTGGACTCGGGATGTGGCTCACTGTCACAAGGGCATAAGCATACCCCGTATATGCGACGTAGTCACGACGAAACACACCCAATCTCACCACCATTAGCAGACCGCGCCATGCGCACCGCGACAACGCGTCCGTCTGCATATCTACAAATCTATCATCATCTGACTGCATGCAATCATGGACGAGACATACACTTCTTCGACACCTGGCATATCGACGTCCATCGCGTCTTGACTCGCAGGCGGCGACTTGGAGGGCTTTCCTCGACGCGCCACCTCAGGCGCA
>JBBPJQ010001439.1:0-10324 GCA_038088795.1 Boletus rex-veris
CATCGAAAACGGTCGCGTGGAAGACGAACCTGGACGGGAATTCAAGACAGGTCTTCGTGAGATCGCCAAGGTCCACAAGGGCACGTTCCGCCTGACGTCGAACCAGCATCTCGTCATTTCTGAGGTTCCTCCCGAGGAAGTGCCAAGGATCAAGGCGTTGCTCGCCGAGTACAAACTCGATAATCTCAATTTTACAGGATTGCGGCTCTCGTCGTCGGCTTGCGTGGCGTTCCCCACATGCGGCAAGTTATTTTCTTTTCTACTTTCCTGCGTGCTCGTCGTTGACGATCGAGATATCTAGGTCTTGCTATGGCTGAATCCGAGCGGGTGAGTTGTTATCGTTGTCGATGGACACACATCTCAAATGCGTTCTGCACTGCCAGTACTTGCCGGTACTCATCGATAAAGTGGAAAAGATATGCGAAGAGAATGGTCTGCGCCACGACTCCATCGTCATGCGCATGACCGGTTGCCCAAACGGGTGCGCCAGACCCTACATCGCTGGTACGTGGCGCGCGTCGCACCTTCTCGTTCCTCGCTCTGACGCCTGTTTTGCAGAAGTGGCGTTCGTCGGTAAGGCTTTGGGCAGCTACGCAATGCTGCTCGGTGGTGGATACTATGGTCAACGGCTCAACAAGATCTACCGCGAGGCGGTGACGGAACCAGAGATCTTGGCCATCCTCGGGCCCATGATCAAGCGTTATGCGCTCGAACGCCATGAGGGCGAGCGCTTTGGCGATTTCGTGATTAGAGCTGGATATATCGCACCAACGAGCGAGGGGAAACTGTGGTATGACAGAATGGGAGGCGAAGGCGAACACAGGGAAAACAGTGCAGTGTAATCGCGAGTATCTTTTTTGGTGGATCTATGTAGTTGTACACGTTTGATGAGAGTTTAGAAGCGCATGGTTCTTTGGAGAAATTCGATCTATCAGGGCATGCAGTCGAGACATTCTATTTCTTGATTGTATTTAAATGGTATGAGAGATACATAACCGCCAGGTCTCCCAAGCAGCTGTGTCTATCTAATTATCACTTCATCTCCTCGAAAATTTGGCAACCCAAAAAGTTCCCGGAACAACTTCGGATGACTGTTTTTCGACGTATTTCGACTGTCTGAGTTCACACCTGGCTTCCGTTTGGCACAGAAAATTAAGCTGCGCTCCGTACTCAGTTTGCTTGTCTGCAATTGTACTACAACTTGGAAGCTTTCGCTTCCTTGAGTGTCTCCGCCAACGCGTCTGAGATCTTGTCCATGTCACCCCGCTCAGGGTTGACGGCGGTGACGCCCATGTGGCTATGGAGAAATAACTGTCAGTGCCTAGGATAACTGACCACGCAGGCGGACAGACATACCCGACACGGAAGTACTTGTCTATCAAAGGACAATGGGGTCAAAAAGGCTACATCATCCTCGACTTGAACGCACCTTTGATGGCCGAGTGTATGCCACCGGCGACCACGACGTCCTTTTTCAAGAGAGAGGGTACGATGTCGCTCGCGATGATACCGTCGGGGAAGTAGAGCTGTCCAGGGAGACGAGGGATGAGTGCACATGGGCATGGGAGATGACGGGAACCGACTTACGGCGGTCATGCCATTAGCTGAGACATCTTCAGTCAAAGGAACGTTTTTGAACCCGAGGCTCTCTGCGAATTTCTTGAAACGTCTACTGGTATCTTTGTGTGCTTCGAATCGGTCTTGAAGGGATACAGGACCACGGGTAATCTGAGTGAGAGAGGCGCGGTAGGCGTAAATGAGATTGACGGGTGGGGTAGCAAAGTAGGCAGCAGCGTTGCGTTCGTAGGCTTTCATGATAGGAAGCCACCTGAAATCGGGGTCAAAAGAAATGAGGGGGGAAAGGGAGAATGATATGCTTACTTATTCCAGCTGGCATAGTACGTCCTGACGGGTGTCGACCTGTTCTCAAACACCTTGACAGGAAGCGAGTTAGAAGTGGATGCAGAAATGAAGAGATGATCCACGTACTTTGAGAGCCATCTGGCTTACTACGACGATGCTGAGACCAGGTGGTGTACCGAGACCCTTTTGGCTGGCTGTTAGTACGACGTCGATGCCCCAAGCATCCATCTGAATCTCTTCGCTGGCAACGGAACAAACAGCATCGAGCACGATCTGAGAGTGACAGATGGAGTCGTAGTCTCCTGGTTGATAAGAGTGACGCACCAGTGTGTCTGGTGACACGCGCCGAACGAGTTCCGCGACGGCCTTGATATCCGAGAGGACGGCTAGCACCCATTCATGTCAGTCAGGCGAGGACGAAGAAACCGTAGGACAACGTACCTGTTGAGGTGTCGACATGCGTCACGGTGATGAGCTTGTACTTTTTCCGCTTGAGAGCGGCTTCAATATCCGACAGCTTGACGGTCCCACCAATTACGGCCGTGAGTTGGTCGACCTTGGCGCCGTATGCATGCAAGCTAGCGATGACAGGGTCACTGTCGGGGCGTGGACGCTGAACTCGGCAAGACGAACCAATCAGCGAATCCCTCGGCAAAGTAGCCGCAGTTCAAAACGAGGACATCCTCGTCTGGTTCGACGAGGTTGGCCGACACCTTGGGGCAAGGTCAAATGGGGGGCGAGAATAGGTGATGGCACGCAAACCTGGTCCCAACCAAGGGTACCCGAGCCTGCAATCAAGAAGGGTTGTGCATCCTTTGAATACAAGATATCCCTAGAGCACAAGGACATGAACGAGGGTAAACATGGAAGTTGGGAAGGTGCCGGACCTGGTCATTCGGATGCAGTCCCCAAAGGCAGAGGCAAAATCGGGGGACATGTGGGACATGGAGGGATGGGCATTTGCGTAGAGGACCTAGACGTGCCGTGGTGAGGAAGGCGGCGCGGACGGTGGGGTAGACCAACCTCATCTGCGACCTCGATCGGGCCGGGAATTCTGGGGTCTGTCTGAGGCGCTGTTCTGGAGGATGTGAGGAGGGACTTACAGCAACAACCTTTGGGAATGAGCTGGGAATGGTCAGTGGGACGTGTGTGGGTACGTACTTGTGTGGTTCCTGGGAGAGGGATGAGCGAGGGAGAACGGTTGTTGTATGGACGAGGTGTTACCTGTACGAACTTGCGGGACATGGATGCAAAGAAACGAAGGGGACGGTAGAGAAGAGAAGATGATCTGACGAGGGCAGCCATGATATGAATATGTGATGATTGACATCGTGTACGAGACACAACGGAATCAACGGAACAAGGCGCTCCGCAACGGAATCACCGCCCAGCAATGATCCGCGTGCTCTCACCATCAACTATCCCATTCACCTGCCCAACTCCAGTCAGCCCAGTCACCGTCTTTTGTAAATCAGTCCACTCCGACTCCCGAGGAAGCGCCATGTCCCCAACATCATACACGTACAGCTTCCCGTCGCTCCCTCCCAGCGCTGCCCGCCGTCCGTCTTTCCGATCCCACTCCAGCTTGTTGATCGCCCGTCCCGACCCAACGTTGGTAGACACGACTGGCACCTGCATGTCCACTCAGCTCCGCACAGCACCAGGGCCATACAAAAACCGCGACGCACCTCCGTGTCCGTATTCAGATTCCACAGGTCAAACTTGCCCGATCCATCCACTGTCCCAAATAGCGCAGGGTGTGTTGGGTGCCACTTTACGCCGTAGACGTAATCATCTGCCTCGTCGAACGAATAAATCGGCGCAACTGCTTGTGCCGTCGTCGACGGCTTCGCAAGACTCTTGGCCCGCCATAACTTCACCGTCCAGTCCACGCTCGCTGTCAGGAACAGATCAGAAAAGTCAACCGGTCCCACCAGCGGGTGGAAGTGCAGTCCCATGACCGGCCCGGCATGCCCCTTGTAGATGTCATATTGATTCAGCCCCGCTTTTGCTCCGGCGCGATCATATCGGTTCGCTTGATAGACATTCCCTTCTTCAGTTCCTACCCAAAACGTCGTCGTTTCATTGTCGGGAAAGTCCAGTGTGGTGACCGCTACCTCTCCCGTCTTGTTATGCCCAGCGTGGATCAGCTCTAGCGTTTCCTGTATAATAAATGTCACTCTGGTCCTGAGGTTCAAATTCAGAACACCCGTACCTGAGGCTGTGCAAGCATGTCGACGAGCCACGAACAGACAGTCCCATCCGTGCTGCTCGTAATGAGATTGTGCGCATTCTGTGTACCAACCATTTGCATCGCATACACAGGGTGTGTATGCCCAGCCGCAGACAAGGGCGTCTTCAGCACTGGCAAATGCTTCGATCGCGTGTCCCATAGTAATATTTGCCCCGAGTACGTCCCACCGAATACAAGATTGGAATGAAACGGTGAAAACGTCACTGACAAGACATCCGACTGTCATGTCATTCGCGTATCTATCAGTCCAACAGTCAAATGTATAAACGGTTTACCAACCTGTGAATGAAACACAAACTCTGGTCGCTCCAACAAGTGCAAATTCCAAACAGCAGCAATTCCATCAGGCTCGTTCAACGCCGCCGGGTTCTTGTTGTACGATGCCACACTAAGCTCAGGATACTAGGATCGAGTCAAGACACAGCAGTCGAATACCACATCATTCTGACCTTGGGTGACCAGTCAACGTCGGTTATTGAACGGTTCTTTCCATAGCGTTCGTCATAGAATGCGCAGACGCGTTTTACTCGCTTGCCTTCCGAATCGTCACTACAGCTGACAGTTATTACCTTGGGAACTCGGTAGCATGTAGACTCACCCGTTCGTTTCCGTGCCAACGGTGTAATCGCGAATATAGTCATACCCGTCATTCAATGCCCGCTGGACAATCTTTGACGACTGCTCGACGAAATCAAGGAAATCAGGCGCAGTCACAATGCTTGCGCGTTCCTCTTCAGTCAGATCTAGCGGAGAGCATGAGTAGCGTCGTGTCACTCGAACGTGCCACCCAACCTCGGATTTCTTGCTCAATCTCCTTGTCGAGCTGTACGCTTTCTTCTTCTAGCTCCTTCTCCCGAGCAAGGCGATCTGCTTCCAGCTCGCGCTCGCGTTCACGTAGTATTTGTTGTCGGATGTCTTCCTCGGAGATGGAAGGTGCTTCGGGCTCGACGGCCGTAGTCTGAACTTCTTTGTTGTAGATCACCCGTTCCTATACTCTCCGTTGCATGAGACCATGAACGCATAGTCGAGACAAGAGACATACGCGCTGTGGGAGCTCAAACAGCTCTTGCTCTACATCGATGAGATCTATAGACCGCGGAGTCAAAGTCCTAGAGTACTATCATAAGCACGCCCGTAAGACGCGACAAGCCAACGACCGACATACCTCTCCATGACGTGGTCCGTCGCCGAGTTGACAGACGCGACCATGTTCCCCATGAAGAGCCTGTCTGAACCCACATCGCTTTGTCGACTGACACGACCAGACGGTGACAACGCCGAGCCCGAATGAAGTAGTGCATATTGACGAGGCGGTGTGCCCGGGAGAGAAGATGAGGGTGTGACATCCCCAGTACTGTCAAAGCCTCCCCTACTTCCGCCGACGAGCGCGTTGACGAGGTCGTCGACATCGCGACGCGCGACAGAGGATGGGCCGGCGGTCTAGGACGTCGATGGTGAGATGAGAGAAGAGACGGGCAGGATATTTACCTCGGACTGGCGTCGGTCGGTTTCGGCGCGTTGTCTGTCCGCTCTGGCCTTTCTTAGCTCTGCGAGTTTGGCGCGCTTGGCCTCGATCTCTGCTCTCCGCTTGTCGGACATGGTAAAGACGGATGGTAGTGACCGTGGAAAACTTGGTGACTACTACTAATACTTAGTCTACATTTTCTGTAACTAAAGCATCATGTCAACATCATCGTACTGTGGACTGGAAGGACGTCCAGTGATTTGTCGAATCTCCTCGTCAACTCTCTTCCACATCCAGTGGTAATCCATGCGCCCAGGAGTGAGGGGGATGCACACACAAACCGCCGTCAGTGAGGGAAGATGCTTGTGCAGGAAATGAGCAACGCTCGTGACCGGCTCTTGAATGGGTGAATTCGCGATCGAGAGCCTCGTAACGGCCGTGTTACGGATCAACGACTCTGCCTCCGATAGCGATGGGATGTTTGTCGCATCGAGGGAGAACCCTAGACCATGCAGCTCTGGGCATCGTGCGAGTAAAAGCACCAGACCCTTCAGTGTTGGGATCTGGACGGATGTTGAATCCCAACCCCTATTTTGGTTGAGGTCGAGCGTCTCCAGTTTAGGCCATGCTTGGACCAACCGAACAATTTCGTCGTCGCTCAATGAAAATGGATTCCTGATACTGATGCAGAACCAGCGAAGATTCAGGGTCATCAGTGGGCTCAGAACCGGAAAGTTGACAGGCTGTGTAGGCGTGTCATGTTCTGTCACTGTCAGGCGGGTGTGAAGCGTGATCCGTCGAAGGGATTTGCGGCGCGTAGCTGAACTGAGAGCAGTGAAGAATTCGTGAAACACTTCGGGAGTGGGAACCGTACGAAAGTCGAAGGAGACCGCTTCAAATGGCTGGTGTTCCGATTTCAAGTATGGGATGACGGAGGAAAGATCGTCGATGTGAAGCTCCAGGATTCGCAGATTCTCAAAAGGTGGGTGTTCAGGAGTACCATAGGCAGCTAGTCTGCTCAGATTGTCTGGTTGGTAATTGAGCAAACTGGAGCTGAACTCTTGAAGACAGCGCGATTGAATGATGTGGATCAACGCCCCTTCATCGATGTCGTTACAACCCAGGGTTTCCAAGTTCGGGGAGCGAGGGATAGCACGTGAAACTGCGGCTGTCACTTCCGGAACGCGAGGCGAGTGGTGGAGCTCGAGCGACTTGAGGTTAGGGCAGAAAGTGTGGTAGCTCTCGAGGAATGCCAGAAAGGAGGTATGAGCGCCATCGTCAACTCGCACGTCAAGATGAACAAGAGAAGGGTTGAGGAGCAAACGGATCGGCGCAACCGATGTGCGATCCACATACATCCAATGGAGGCTGCGGAGATTGGGCAGTAGCAGCGTTGTGCGAAACCACAACGACTGTAAAATCTTTACGGAGAGTTCATCGTATTCGAGCGTTAATTCTTGGACGCGAGAAGCGTAGCGTAGCACAATGTTCCACTCTTCTTCGTTGAATGGGAGCTGATGGACTGTTAAGTATTGTGCATCTTCTAATGAGAAATACCGTACCAATACTGCATCCGCTGCTATATCGTCAAGGGACTCTGGAGCTTTGTTGGGCAAACATAGTAAAAAGGGTTTTAGATTATGTAGCCTGCGCCAAACACCGTCGAGCGCGGGCTCGGAGAGAGCACGACAAGTTCTTGCAAGCACTGCCAGTGCCTGCCGACCAGCTCCATCAGTATCTGCAGCAGGTCTGCCTACTGAGTGTCGCGCTGTATCCTCTACCAGATGGTCGACGATGCAGCCGAGCACCTCAGAAATCAAGAGTGCATTGTGCATGATTTTTGGCGGTGTCTGCGTGAGATGAGACCTGCTTCGAGTTGTGTTGTAGATGAGATGGTCCGAGTCCAAGTCCTGCGAAGCCTTGCGATGTGCTTCGTTGATTCGAAATTTTTTAAGAAGCTACATACCTGCGGTTTGCGGATCAGCAGACCCCAAGACTGTTCTGAACCACTAGGATCAAATTTTCCGAGTCTAGACAATCACTCTATATCCGCGTCCTTTCCGAACGAGTCTTAACTTATCAGCACCGGACAATTTCAAAGGCGAGCTGCAAATATAATAGAAATGCAACAGTCAACACCGCAGAGCTCCTTCTTCAAACATCTATCCGAAATTTGGCGTGATGGTCGACGGTTACTAAGTGAACTGGACAGAATTCCGAAATGCGCGGTTCTCTGTGTGTTTGTCGGTTTGGACCACAACTTGAAGAACGAGACCGGAAGCTCGAATAGCCTTTGAAGCTCGGTCCACATCGAGGTTCATGGACCGGGGAATCCTAGTCAAGGTCCTAGAGTCGGACTACGGTCATGATGCTCATCCGGTCATCCATCGGATGTAACAAGGCTGCCAACGATAGACGTACCTCTCCACGACGTGATACAATTACGGTCGCCCCCATACTGAGCCTGTCTGAACCCACATCGCATTGTCAACACGGGTGCGAGCGATACCGCTGTGTTCTGGACATGGGTACAACGGGTACGAGTGTGGTGTTGAATTGCTCTAGCCCACGTTGATACAGCATACCCCCAACCAGTGTGCGAGTTTGCACCGAGTGGTGAAGTGACCCTGCCAAGAGCTGGCCCCGAGAAGCGCTTTCACCGTGACAATTGATATGTAAGTACGCAACTTAACGACCATCTCGAGTCTCGACTGCCGGTTGACCGGGACCAGCCTCACTGCTCCGCTATAGCAAACAGTTCGGATCACCCATCCCAGGGATCCCCATCTCGTTGAACATTTGTATCAATCGAAACCTGAGGTCGCCGCTTCCACTTTGACAACAGTTCAGTCGCACCAGTGGCCAGTACAGAGGGCGATCGACTATAAAGCTTCAATGGCCCTTCTACAGTCAAAATCAATCGTACCATTAATTGCACCTGCCTACATTCTTGCTACCGAAGCAACTACCTGACAGCCGAGGCCGTTCTCACTCTCCTAAACGAGTTGCTGAGAGTTCGTCTTTCTCAAAAGCCACTAAGTCTATCTTGACGGCTGTGGGCCTGTGTCAGCAGCAGGGACTCAAAAGGCCCAACAATCATCATACGAAAGAAATGGAAAAACACACTCACACCGACTCGGAAGCAGACTCAGCCCAATAGTGAGTTGGTCTAGTCCCTGTCACTGGCATCCCTAGGCTCGCGTAGTGGCACCATCTCTTGCTTGACTTATCGGAAGCACTGTACAAAGTAGTCTTGACGTGCCAGTAGCGGATGCATTGCTTCGTCGGGACCTTTTGACATTAAGAAGGACCCTCAAGCACGGTTGGGTGAGCTGTTTAGGTGATCTAACGAGACTATGTATGCCTATGATCTTATTGACCAGCTACACTCAAGAATATTGGCGTCCACATTTTCAGGCTTGATGCTGTCGCTATCGAGTACATCGACGACCCCCTTGCTCATTCCTTTCCTTGTGGTGCACGCTGTGTTCATTGCTATCAGGCTGAATTATCAGTTGTCAATCCTAAGCACATACTGATATGTGTTTCGGATTCGCAGCGCACGCAAGAGTGTCATTTCAAGCCGACTGAGCGATTCTATCTTTGCTACGTTTCCTCGTCAGAACTGCCAACCCGTCTCTCAGACCCTTCGTGTACCCACGAGTGATGAATTTAGGTAAGAATCACACTCGGCGTCCGTGCTCACTCCTGACGGGATGTTCATATGGCACAACTAGTTCGTTGGACTACTGAAAATAACCGTCCCATCAACATTATCAGATCACTTATTGCGCCATCTCCTCACCGTGCGGCGGCCCGATATTTTATTACCTTCCAGAACAACAGTCTCACGTCAGTTTTAATACCCTCTATGACTTCTTCATCCTTTAACCGCTGGTTTTGTCCCACCGCAGTTTTGGATCGGAACTGCGGGTTGTACGGGTTGATGTGAACGCGTACCCTCAGAGGGCACGGTATTGGCGGATACAGGTGAGTTGTTTGTTCTTCAATTCGCGGTTTTGCCCATGTCTAACCCCATTAATGTAGACTGACAGGGCCAGGTGGTGATAAAGCCGAGCTCGAATGGAGCAGTGCGGATTGACAAGGGGGATGGGTTGGCCGTCTAGGACGTCGGGGGTAAGGAAAGATGAGAGGAGATACCTCAGACTGGCACCATTTAATTCAGCAAAGTGCCTGTCCGCTCTGACTTTTTTTCTCAGCTCTGCGACTTTGGTGCGCCTGGCCACGATCCCTGCCCTCTGTTTGTTGGACATGGCAGAGACTCGAAACGTGAAAAGTTCTTGCGAGCATTGCCAGTGCCCGACGGTCGACCGGCTTTGTCAGTATCTTCTCCAAGTCTTCCAGCTGGGTGCCGCAATGTATCTTCTGCTAGATGGCCAATGATGCAGCCGAGCACTTCAGAAATCCACAGTGCATTGTGCATGACTTTTGAGTGGTGTCCGTGATGAGATGGCAGCCTGGTGGAGTCTCGATGCAATAGTGCTTCGTTACCGTATAACTCGAAATTTTTATGGAGTTGCACGAGCCGGGCTCGTACTGGTATAATGGCGCGACCGTTTCTAGACGACGGTAGTAATCAACGATTGTATTATAATTTCTAAAGGACCTCAGGTGCTGTTCGTACCTTCCGACGAATCCGACCCATCGACATGTTCACTCCATCCTCCGACGATCTGCTTGATCTGCTTATCCACCTTCATCCACATCCGTGGGTAATTTGG
>JBBPJQ010001440.1:0-10324 GCA_038088795.1 Boletus rex-veris
CTGAGTACTTCCTCATCTCAGTTCCTTGAGCGTGTGGGTGAGTGTCCAGTGTGACCTAAATTTGACGGAATGATTTTACCAAATTCTGTCCATCAAACACTTATTCCATCAGTAGATTCCATTGTACTGCGTTTGGTTGCCTGACAGAATGGTTTTCGTGCCGCTTGGAGGACTCTCGTCACGTAGGATGATCGGGATGAAGCTAGCGCTCGTACAGCCTATAAAACGCATCTTCTGGACGAATGGAACTGCAGGACAGCGGTTTTAACATGGCTGCCTTCCGAACTTTCGCGTTATTTTCCGTTTTGATTCTTCGAGTGAGCTCTTCTCTGTAATTCGGCTCCACATGTTTCATGATGACTCTTAGACTTGTGCGTTCTCGCCGCATGTGCATCACCATGTGCATCGCCGTGCGCTTCCAGGAACCTGGACAGCGTACGGCTGTTGGACGTAAGTAACCCGATACTTCTGTTGACTTCAGCTCACCGTTTTTGGGGGTAGTGATAACGTAGGCGGCCGTACGCTCTCGTCTGCTTCGTACGCCAATGCGACGAGTATGACTGTCGAGTCATGCATCAACTTCTGCTCGACAGGCGCCAACTCGTACGTCTATGCTGGTGTCGAATATGCGGATGAATGCTGTGAGTCAAATCATCTCTTTAATTGCTGCGTTATTCAAGTTTCGTGGAAGATTGTGGTAATTCTTTCACGTCTGGCGCAACGAATGTGAGCTTGTCAGAGTGCAACATGCCTTGCAGTGGAAATTCTTCGGAATTTTGTGGCGCAGGTAATCGGCTGAATGTTTATTGGAGTGGTGCCCAGCCTCCTCGCGGCCCCGTTACTGTGCAAAATGTGGGCAACTGGACGTCACTCGGATGTTACAAGTGAGTCATGGTTTTGTCGGTAGGGTTTTATGCTGATCGTCATTTAGTGATTCAACAGCTAATCGAGCCTTGTCGTATGCCGCCGCCGTTAGCGGCAGCGTGACCGTCGAGAGCTGCACCACTGCATGTTACAATGCAGGCTACTCATTGGCTGGCGTGGAATACTCTGATCAGTGCTGTAAGTCCTGTCATATCTTAGCTCATGTGTCCGTTTTGACCCCGAAATATGTCAGTCTGTGGCCCGAGTTTTAATTACGGGTCCGCACCAACTCCACTGACGGATTGCGACATGACATGTGCCGGAAATTCTTCCGAATACTGTGGCGGTCCAGACCGTCTCGATGTGTACAACTACACACAGCCATTAGGGACCACGGGAAGTGGTGGCAACACGGGTGGAGGTGGCAATGGCGTACCGTCTCCTGTGAGAACTGGACTCCCGAAAAATTTCACGTATGCCGCATGCTACGTGGACAACGCCAACGGACGGATACTCGGAAATGAATACGACAACAGTTCGACGACGGTGGAGAGTTGCATCGCTTACTGCAGCTCAAGAAATTTCACGCTGGCCGGGGTCGAATATAGCACGCAATGTTGTGAGTGACGTCACGCCACCAGACGGTTCGCTTTTCATTCTTGCTGCGCGCTAACTTGATGGCTATCATTCCCCAGTCTGCGGTGATAACTTGGTAAACGGCGCCGTAAAGGCTCCCGACAGCGACTGTAATATGGCTTGTGGGGGGAACCCGATGTAAGCGCCTGCCTCTGCTTTGTGACGCAGCTAACGACACGCACGTAGAGAGGCATGTGGTGGTCCCAACCGGCTCTCGGTGTACACTTCGACGGGCACTGTCACTGCGCTCGCCGTGCCTACAATTCAGAACACGAATCTTCCCGGATCATGGCAGTACAAAGGATGCCTCGCGTAGGTGGTTATACTTGCCATAATGGTGTTCCCTGAATACGCCCCATCGAATAGCGAATCAGGTGGAGTGAGAGTGTTCCCGTACGAGCTAGACTGGACGACGAACAACACGGTTGATGCTTGCCTGAACCAGTGCGCTGCATACGGATACCCTGCTGCCGGATTGGAGTTCTCAAATCAGTGTTGTGAGTGTTTTTCTCGCTCCCCGCGTTTGCGTATGGTGACCAGGAGATAGTCTGTGGTGACGTTAGCGATGTCGCTACCAACAACGCGGCGTATGTCGCCGATTCCGAGTGCAATGCGGCTTGTTCTGGGGATTCTATTCATCTGTGTGGCGGTTCAAATAGGTTGACGACCTACTACTGGACTGGTAACCCGCTCAACGTCTGGAACACGCCGGGAAACACCGGGTATTACAAGGCAAGTGTGACATCGTTGTATTCTAGGCAGGAAGGCTCATGATTATCAGTTCCTCATTGGCGGCCTGGTCGTGCCCTTGATCGCGACCTTGGGTGTCAACAACAAGGTGACCTTTTTAGAAAAATGGGGCACGTCCGAGTATGCCAACTCGACTGGGGCCTATGAGTTGGATATCAGCCTGACAGACAACTACTTGTTGGCGTGGCGTGAGATGCATGTCAAGACAGACGTGTTTTGTTCGGCGAGTATTATTCTCCCGGACAAAGGTGCACGTCAGATCAACGTCGGTGGATGGTCGCTCGAATCGACATATGGCGTCAGGTTGTATTACCCGGATGGAAAACCGGGGGTAAATGGGACACATGATTGGGAGGAAAACGTGAATGAGCTTTCGCTTCAGGTCTGTTGGCATTCCGATTTCGATTGTGTCGAGGGTTTACATGACTTTACAGCGTGGGCGGTGGTACCCGACGGCGATGATGATGTCGAATGGCAGTATTCTTGTCGTGGGTGGGGAGACTGGTAGCAATGGACCACCCCAGCCCACTCTGGAGATTCTTCCCAAACCTGCAGGTGGTGCTACGTTCATTACCCTTGACTATTTACAGCGGACAGACCCGAATAACTTGTATCCGTTCTTAATGGTACTCCCGAGCGGACGCATCTTCATCGGTGAGGACACATGACGTGAAATCGGGACGTTACACTTATGCATCATGCTTTCAGGCTACTACAACGAAGCTCGCATATTAGATCCTGTTACATTCAATACCGTCACAATGCTACCCAACATGCCTGGTTCGGTGAACAACTTCCTCGCGGGTCGCAACTACCCGTTGGAAGGGACGGCAGTGCTGCTTCCCCAACACGCACCCTATACCGATCCGATTGAAATTCTCATTTGCGGTGGGTCCACACTGGGTGCTGGTGTAGCACTCGACAACTGCATCAGCATAGCACCCGAGGTTGGAAAGCCGACATGGACGCTGGAAAGAATGGTGCGTTTACGCGTGTTATGCTTTGAACAGGTTTGATACGATGGACGATGTGGTGTAGCCATCAAAGAGAGTCATGCCGTGCATGGTCACGCTTCCGGACGGGTGAGTCGGCGTGGTCTCAAATGCGCATTGTGTTCGAAGCTCACCACAACCCACACAGGACGTACATGATCATGAATGGTGCTCACCAAGGCTTCGCCGGGTTCGGATTGGCGAGCGATCCCAACTTTAATGCGCTCCTTTACGACCCGACACAGCCCGTTGGTAAACGCATCTCTATCCTGAGCAATACGATTGTCGCACGGCTTTATCACTCTGAGGCAACGCTCCTCCCGGACGGCCGCGTGTTGATCTCGGGCTCGGACCCCCAGACGCCTGGGTATCCAGAGGAATTGCGGATCGAGGTGTACATTCCTCCGTACTTGAACCGGGGGTTCAAGCAGCCGATGTTTACGATCAGCCAGACGGACTGGGCGCTCGGCGGACAATACCAGATCGTGGTGACGCTTTTCCAGGGCACGACGAGCACAATGCGGGTGTCCCTCGTCGCAGGTGAGTCACCGTGTCGTGTGCTGGCTAAACGTACTGACGATTCTGACATAGCTTCGTCGAGCACACATGGCAACGTCATGAGCGGCGGGCGTATTCTCTTCCCGACCTTTTCTTGCTCTGGGACGACGTGTACTATCACAGCCCCGCCCAATGCGCACGTCTGTCCGCCGGGTTGGCATCAGCTGTTTGTATTGGATGGTCCGACGCCGTCGCACTCGGCATGGGTCCGCATTGGAGGCGATCCGGCTGGGCTTGGAAATTGGCCAAACGATCCAGGCTTTACGTTGCCTGGGGTGTAAAACGGCGTGTGTGAGACTAGGGGGAGGGGAAATTGTGTCGGGGTTTGCTCTAGGTATTTTTATTCTTCAATATGGGACTGAGTGGGAAAATGGTTTTTGTTTTGGGTAGATTTGGACGCTTCGTATTTGCGTGTTATATACACCGTGCGTGATTGGGAGATATCGATGATGACTTGGTCAGCCTCCAGTGGGTCGTGAAACGGCTAGGGCAACATCGGCGTCAACGGGCTTGAGTGACTCGAGGTCCCACGGAAAGCGCATACGCCGGTGAATGCGGGGGTCGCCACATTCTGCCTTGTTTCCACGTATCCTTGCACAGCAGGTGGACGATTCAAGTAGGGGGCAGTGACAGTTGCGATGTTCAGGGCGGACTTTGTTCCCATCACGCTGAGCCCCTGACGCTCGTCCCTCCGAGCGGTGTATGCGGTGTATGACGCATTGACATAATACAGTAGAATGTCCATACATGATACAAAGCGAATAGAGAGGATACGTGGACTGTGATGGCGCAAGGTGAGTGCTGCGTCGGGACAGAGGTGCGACACGAACCGGTGCTTCTTCAGGTATAGTGGCCATGACTGCACATGGGGGGCTGTGACGCAGGCTGTTGGGTATTCTGTAGAAGCGAGTCTTGTTCGTCTGGCAAATCATCTATGTCCGATGATCTATGACATTGACATTGACACAAGGACTCGGTGCACGAGTGTCCTGCCAGGCCCGGGGTCAGGATCGGATTGACCATGTCATCGATGGTACTCACGGACGGACATGAAATCGGCACATATACCTGCGATGACGTCGAGACACGCCGTAGCGACAATGGCACAACATGTACCGACGACTTGGTCAGCCATTGAGGAGGGGGAAAACAAGTGTCAACAAGTCACGTAGTTACCCCCCAATAACAATAACTCACACGGTGGCCACTCTTAACTCGTAACCGACAAGTCTCCGTTGATCATGGCAGAATCTAAAGTATGTCTCCTCCCCCTTTCCGCCATCCCTCCTCCCCCTCAACGCCATCCCTTCCCCAGGGGCCTGCAACAGCACCTACGCCTGGTAATAAACTCGCCATGTCCCGCGCTCTCGGTGCCGCATTCCTCAGCCATCAGGTAGAACAGCTCGAAAAGTCCGTCACTCGCGGTCCTGCCTCGGGCAACTGGAGAGATCGACGCCAGCAACACCCCGACCCCGGTGTCCCCAATCCAAACCCGAACCGCCGCGGCGCCATCACCCATGGCACCAAGCCACGCTCCGCTTCCGCTCAGAAACAGACCAGGAAGGACCACACAGACAAAGAGAGAGACCAGCCAGAACAGAGGCACAGGGAAAGGGAGAAACTGCGCAAGTCGACCGACACCGTGCCAGACAAGGATGCGGATCTCGTCATCGTTGATGCAAGCGTCTTGGTACACGCCCTTTACCACGTCAAAAAGTGGTGCAGGGATGGTCGTGAGGAGATTGTCATCATCCCCCTCGAAGGTCCGTCCTTGGTCTCCCACGTTTCCGTTTGGCGCTCACGGCACCGCCCTAGCGCTCAACACACTCGATCTTCTCAAGAAGGGCACAAGTTCACTCGCACAGAGAGCCCGCGCAGCTTCCAGGATACTGGAAGCACAGGTTGGAACAAATCCCCGCATTAGAGTCCAGCGGGACGACGCTTTTGTACCGTGGGACCAAATTGACTTTAGGGACCCCGTATCAGACGACGATAAGGAAAAATCCGCTTCTCAGACACTGCATCTTTCCGGATCTCCAGAATGGGTCAGAAGGATGATTTGCTGTGCACGTTGGGAAGTAGACCATGCCAACTCCACCCTCGATAAACACGCCGTCAAGGACCCAAAGGTCGTTCTCGCCGTCTTGTCTCCTGCAGCAGCCCAAGCACAAGTCGATAGAGCCATTCCAGAGTCAAACGCCGAGTTTTCTTCTCCTGTCCCACTTCCTGCCCCCAACCCTCATCTCCACAGGTATGAGCCTCGTTCGGCTGGTATTCTGATCGGTCATTGGGCAGCCCGAGCTGGCATCCCGACTCTCGAGTTTGACCCGACTCCCGTGCCATCTCCTCCTGTCCATCACCGAGGTGCCGAAGACGATGAAAAGGCTAAACGGCTCCCGGGCCGCGGCAGGAATAACTCAAATAGTGGCAGTGGCCCTCCCGCCGCCCGTGGGACGGGCCTCGTGGAACGCCCGCTGGCCGTCATGCAGATGATGGAAGTGGTTGCTCAACCCAGCAAGGTTGTCAGGGTCTTGGCGAGGGGGGAGAAACTCGACCCCGACCCATGACCACTGCTGTGTGCATCAAAGGTGGTGCATTCTTTCACCATGCGCACCACATTAGGGAGCTAACAATGATCGCCCATAGATCAAGTCAAGTCTCCGAGTTTCAGGACTGCCCTGCTTATTCCTCTCTCATGGCGATAGTAGATAGAGACACTCTCGTGTCTTGCCAGGCTGCAGAGTCTTGCCTTTGCGAGAGCGCCTGGATAAGACTGCCCATCGTCCGTCGAGGACAATTTGTGTGCACTTGTGCGCTCTCATGCTCGTTCCGGTGCGGATTGTTTTGTTGACCGTTGGGGGCTCTTCCTTGTTACGATCACCCCGCGGGCTCCTAAACATGAACTTGCGGACTATCTCGTGCGAATCCCTATGTACTTTTTTTTTCCGGAAAACCTGTCCTGTCAGTCATACACGTGGTCGAAATTTACGCAATATGCCACCCAAAATCAGTATAGTCCCAGAAGAGTTCCCTCGCTCGTGAGTCAGGATGATGTGCAATTGCTCACTTGTCGTTTCACTTCTGGGACGTTTATATCCAAGGCTGTAGCCAGCTCAGCGTTTCAGCTGTGAACAGAGGTGGGAAGGATCTCACAAATGGTTGTCTAAATTTTATTAGGCCTCAAACATGTCCACGGTGCCTCAAGTCCATCGTTATCCTTTCCATCTCCGCACGCTCTCGTAAGTCCTTATCCACCGAGTTAGGGTGTCCAATCCTCCTCGCCCGTGCGACACATATGTCAACGCAACCGGCAATTGGTCGGATCAACTTTACTCCCGAGTTGAGCGATCCGTCTTTTATTAGTACATCAGATCTGCCCAATTATAGGCGTTGTGACTTGCGGCAGTCCATGAGATACATATATCTTTCTTTTGCCATTTTCCCTCCGCCCTTTCCGCCGGATCCGTCCTTACCCTCAAAACTACAAGGTACGAGCGCTGTCGCTCGACGCGGATGGCGGCGCCCCTCTCTACAATCAACCTCGAACGTTTCGAAGCGTCGCAGTATGTGAGCGGTGAGTACTCCGTCGTATTGGCCAAGGGTCATTTTTCGAAACTATCTGACCACGGTGGATTTGACGGTACCTGTTAGCGGTCGGGCTGGTGGTGCGTCTCCCGTCCTCTCCAACGTCCCAATCTGTTTTGTGACTCTTGTCCGACGCGTTTGTTTCACCCACCTCCCACGCTACCCACCCACGCTTTTCCTGGCTCACTCGTGTGATAGATCCTACTCTGGGATCACGTCCTTACTCTTCCGGATGAAGTGGAACTGATTTGGAGGGCGAAACTCTCGATACCCAAGGTGTTGTTCCTGTTGAACCGTTATGTGGTCCCGTTGGCAATGGCCGTTCTGTCAAACGGTAAGCAAGGGTGGCCGTCTGGTGGCTTCTCGGTGTTAGCTCACGCCATTTAATCTCGTCTCGCCTGGCAGAGTTTAGCGGTGTAACGCCCTACCTATCTCTTCCGGTAAGGACGTTCCTGTTCCGTTCCGTGTCGCCGGGTATTTGTGATATCGAGCTCGGGCTCATTGATGGTGTCTAGTTGTAAGTCGATCGTTCATGATTGTTGGTGCGTCGGTCATTAACGCACCGTTTCTCCTAGTTGCAAAGTATGTTACGCCATCGCGGTCGCCGTCGGCATGCTGTCCATCGCGACGAGCAATTGTGAGCCATGTGCTTGTTTTCGTGACGGCCTGCGTTTTTCTTAGCTTCAGCACCCCAGTCTTGATTTTGCTCCGGTTGTGGGTTCTTTGGGATCGATCCCCGCGGTTGGTGTTTGTCACTCTGATGTTCTTTATCGTGACCCAACTCCTGGCGCTGAGCTTTGTGGGCTATGTCATATATGATATGCTCCGTGCGTGTGTTTGCGGTTCTGTCTGGGATCACGGCGTTGCTCATCTTACGTTTGATCTAGCAACAATGTTCTTTCACCCCGTTTTGCGCGTCTGCGTACCTAGACAGAGACCTAAGTTTGTGATGCTGTGGACCCCTGGTGTGCGCGACGGTCATCGCGTGTTTGTGGACAATGACGTGCTCACACCGTGCCCAGATTGTATTCGAGCTCGTGGTTTTCCTGACGGCGGTGTGGAATGCACTCGATCGACCACGATCACGGAACGTACGAGTGACCAAGATCATGTATCGGGATGGGAGCTTGTACTTTTTCGTGCGTCTTCTTATCTCGACGCTCCAAATAAGCTGAGACGTGCGCCAGTGCTTGTTTGGTAACGTCCCGGTGGTCGCTCTCTGATCGGTTTCACTCTGACGTGGCTGTCTTTGTAGTGCTACGTCTCCTCAATCTGTTGTTATGCACTATTGCACCGGTAAGTCGTCAAGAGCTTTCGTGCGATGTTTGGTAGACCAGTTTTGATGCGATTGTCATAGGGTTCGCTGACATTCTTGGGTGTCTTGTGGGTGTCTCTCGTATGCGTGCTTGGTGTGACACTCATCGTCATTGAACGTCCACGCACGCAGTTTCATCTGGAGCATCTCCAACATCACGCTTGCCCGTTTCATCTTCAACCTGCGTCGCCTGTCGAGCGACACGTGCCACAAAAAAGTACGCTTCAAAGACGAGGAAGAACTCGCAGACGACATGGAACGGACCGAGTTGCCGGTGTTGCGACGAGAGCATACTGGGAGCGGACGGAGCGATTAGGTGTCGTGACTCGGAGCAGTGCGCATCGCATGCGTTTCTTATCTCAGTCTTTTTTACTCTCACTCACTCTCAAGCTCTCCCTCCATGCTGTTTTTCATGGTTGTAGCTATACCGCGTATCAGCCTTTGCTCGTTCTGTCCAGCACCGGTCGTCGACCCGACCTTTAATGTTGTCTTTCGTTCCATTATCCTACAAGTTGTATGTATGTACAATTTTCTTGGTAGTGATCGGTCTTTAGGGGGGGATGTAGAGACCGCGCTGATACCTTGTACTGATATCGATATCTCTTCGTATAATGGACAACACCATGGATACAGTAAATAGAAACACTTTTGGCACCGACTCGAGGTCATTGAGGTGGTATCTCGGCATTGCACGCGAGCGCACTGTCGCGACACGTTTCAAGGTGTTTGACACAAGTTCTGTTGCCATAGGGATACTACTATACTACGTAGGTAGGGTTCGGAAGTTACACTTACTAGCCACGAAACAAGTCCTGAGTTACTACATAGTAGTAGCTGTTGAAGAGTCGTATGCCGGGAACGGGACGCGAGCGACGCGGGACGGAGCAGCAGCTGTTGTTCGTGATAACAGACAAGGTACAGTAGTACAAGCGGCGACGAGATAAACTAGGTACTGTATAGTTATTAGGTAAGCGAGTGATTCTACTACTTACACCTTCAATTCGTAGAAGGTATTACTAAGCACGATCATTGAAGCACCGTGGGAGTAAATTTCTTCGATTAACCATACATCTAATGGCGCTTGCTTCATAGGCATGTCACTATTCAAATGGTCTAGTGAGTTCATTTCTACTTCATCCGAGACCGTTTCTAACTTCTCAACAGCTCCGGCACGAAAGAGGGCAGATCACACCCTGCCTCTCATACCAAACGAGATATATCTCCACATATTTGAATACATCGCTGCACCGACTGGCCCTCTGGCGCCTGAAGAACTCGCCATATTCACCAAACTTTCCTACGTTTGTAGATTCTTTGCCAATCACTGCCTTGCTCGCATCTTCGAATACGTCGAATTTTCTGGCTCTGTTTTCCGTGATGACACACCGACCGGGCTCCGTCATCGCGAGAGTACGTTGTGCACGCAAATCGCTGCCAAGCAGTCCCTCGCACTCGCCATCGCCAAGACGGTGCGCGTATGCCGCTTTGTCAACTGGAAGCTCGACGACACGGGCTCGTGGGCAGTCCAACTTTTCGCCAACAGGTTCACCAACGCCCTATCACACATGAAGCACCTCCGCGAGCTCACGTTTTGCAACAGCTTTGTGGACGCACGACACGGGAA
>JBBPJQ010001441.1:0-10313 GCA_038088795.1 Boletus rex-veris
GTTTGCATCTCAGTATGTATGTATGACTGAGTAGTAGCAAGTCTACGCGTGACAAGCGCATTCCCCCAGGAAAAGTTGATCCTTTGTCAAGTCTTCGGGATCCTCACCAATCCAGTATTCTTATTCGCCCCACCAACGATATCCCTTCGGTCGTCGTCCCTGACAGCATAGCCTGGGACGATGGTATGCAGTCCTGGATCTACAGCGTTAAGAACGGGGTGACGCTGTGTCACGTATTCACCGGAAATCAGGAGCATCTTCAAGAAGACGCTACTGCTCTGCTCGAGAAAATTCAATGCGAAATCTTGTTGCGTAAAGAAGATCCCTCAAGTAAGAACCATATATATGCTCTCATTCTTAGCTTTGACGTTTGTCCCATGGAAAGGCCCTTATTTTACTCATAGCACCAGGCTGTCACATCCGAGTGACAGATTAGAAGCATTGGTACCAGCAGGTACACCTAATTGTGTGCGCATCGCCTACTACACGCTTTGCGATTTCGTCCATCGGTATGGAGAAATGGACAAACCTCGATTTTGCGAGGTACGCATGCAAGCATGGGCTAACACGGGATCTAAGAAGGTCGGTTGAAACATGTTGCGAGTGGCTAGTCTTCTCACACTGAGATTAGGGAAACGTGCTCCCCGCGAGTAAATCTCCGGTTGTCGTTCACTGCCTGGGGGCGGAAGTGGTTCTGAATATCACTCCAAAAGGGGGATACGGGGACGCCGCGGAATCGACTGCACTTGATAAGGGCAAGGGACGTGCTAGAGACGAAGATCGGGTAGGATCTCCGCCTACAGAATCTCTTGCCGGACCTTCGCACCACCCACAGCAGGATAATGGTAATCAAACACCGCTCATCCCTGGGCCCGAGGCAAACAAAACGCCAACTGTTGCCGAAAACGTGGACGAAGCTGCTGCTGCCATGGATACCATGCGACAGTGTTCCAGTCATGATACTGGCGGGATTGCGATACCCGGCTCACGGACTTGTCCTGAAATGGAGGTGGCCAACTGCGAAGTCGCCGCGCGACGTGCTCGCAAACATAAAAGTGCCAAAGACAAGAATAAAACCTCCGTCCCCGAGATCTCTATGACGTTGGTACATGGCGATTGTGTTGTTCTCTGCGGTGACGATTTTGAGGTGAGTGTCACGCCGCTGTGGAGAGGGCGCAACCCTATATAGCTAAATTGTGCTTGGCAGTACCAGATCGTCCGCACCGGGACCACTATCTGTCAGTTTGCACGGTTCTGTTCATTTATTCTTTGACAACTGATACATCTGTAGTGGTGATGGGTTTCCCAGAAGAGACATGATATCTCAGATAGCCGAGCATACTGACTATTTAGCTTCCGAGTCCCCTGGTTGCCCGAGTTGCTTGTGTAGTGTCGAGTGAATGTGATGGTATTTTGGTCGTAGATAGAGCGCCAGAGACAAGTCCTAATGTAGCAATCGCGGGGTAGTTGAACAAAAACAAACGGCCGGTGGGATCTGACTTTGACCTAAAATTTGCACATGACTATGGCTGCGCTACTTTCTTCGGACACCACCAAGGAAACTCAATGGGGACGAGGTATGTATCTCATGTGCCTGGCACGTTGCCTTCGTACTCATGTGGGTCCAACTTAGTGTTAATTTGCGGTGGGACGGATTGGTAGCCTGCCTCAGTCTGAACTATATTCCCAGCTAACTTGGCTGTTTTCAGGCCGAAGCTAGGTCGAAAGGAACGTGGAGGCAGGGGCGAGGGTAATCCTGAGGCGTAAGTGTGCACCATCGAACTGCGAAAACGCAACGTCTTCACCAGTCTCTCTAGACCTGACCTCCTCGAACCCCACATACTACGCTCGTTGAGCAACGTCAAGATAACCTCCATCCATGCCTCATGTTGTTCATGTCACTTCATTGCGCTCGACGTCGACGGAGCTGCATGGATGTTTGGTCGAAATGCACCGTGTGCGCTCGGTGTCGCTGGCGCCGACTTCGTATCCGAGAACACCCCCAGACGTGTGCTCGCGACTGAACTCGGCGCGAAAGCAGGTGCTAAATTTGTGCATGCTGCGTGTGGAAGAAGCAATGCATTGTTGGTTGACAGCGAAGGGAACGTCTGGTCAGCTGGCGCAAACAACCTTGGGCAGGTGATGCTCCCTCGTCCTCATTTCCTCGCACAAGCGTGCTCATGTGTCGTTTGACAGTGTGGTCATCCGGTGACTCCTCAAATAACAACGTTCAAATGTATAGACGGACCATACATGGATGGGGAACGGCAACGTGTGGTAAAGGCTGGTGCTGGCATCACCTTTTCCATCGTTTTGACTGCGGGCGGGAAAAGTGAGTTTCTTACAAGTAGTATGTCGAGCTCGAACCGAAACCTTTCAAGTCTTTTCTTTCGGAAGCGGAGAAAAGGGACAGCTAGGCAATGGAAGAACGGGCGAACATATCACCACTGGAAATAAAACGGCATATGATATTGAAACGGAGCCTGGTTGCGTGATTGTCTCTTTGCATATAACCATCCAACTGACAGCTTGGCCAGTACCTGTAAAGGGTTTGGACGATAAGACTATTGTTGACATTGTTTGCGGTGCCCAACATAGTGTAGCAATCGATACTCAGGGGTATTTTTTCATCTAGATTACGCATACCAGTACTGAACGCTCTGACAGAATGGTGTACGTTTGGGGTTACAACGGTTACTGCCGGCTGGGTCTTGGTAATCAACAAGATGCCTTGATCCCGAAAGTTGTACCACAGGTACAGTGACGATTTCGCTTTTCTCGACAAGAGCTGAAGTAATGACTTCCTTAGTTTGCTGGCCCTCAAGACATGACAATGGGGGCTCAAATTGTAGCTGGTCCTACCAACACAGTTGTCATTGACAGGCAGCGTATGTACTGGATGGCCGGAAAGGTATGCCGTCGGATTGTCGGATCATGCTTTGAAGCTTCACACTTTTTTGACAATCATGCAGTGGAAAAACAGTGGAGAAGGTAAACTTGAGTCCCGCGCTCTTTCGTCCGATTAGCTTATATTGTCTTAGGGTCGTCTGGATCGCCTTATTCCTCATTCCGTTACATCCAAGACCTTATGTAGGCCGTCCCTTGAATTTGAAGCTAACTTTACTCAAGCAGTTTGCACCAGGGGATGCAAGATTTCTCAGGCAAGCTGTGGAGGTGTTACCCACTTTGCATTGACTTCTGAGGAGGACGGCAGCGTTATGACGGTTGCTTATGGGCAAAATGCTGCCAATGGTATGGGACTTCGGTACTTCTCCCAGTTTGGCGCTGATGGACTCTGAAGGCGAACTAGGCTTAGGCCCTGACGAACCAAAAAGCGCAACCAAACCAACCAAACACCAACCTCTCTCCGAGATCCATGTTTTCAGGTCAGCTGTTTGTTGCGAATGTTTAGTGTAAAGACCTTGATAAACTCCATCTTAGCCTGGCGGCCGGTCAACATACCACGTTATTCCTCGCGAAACCTGACGAGAAGTTTTCCGAGCTTCCTCGGCACCCTGATCTCGATGCACCTGACCTTTGCCTCGTTTGCAACAAAGATAACGGAGACGATGACCCCGCGCTGGAGTGCGACAAGGTATGACCTTTCTCTTACATGTTTGGTAACGTTGCTTGACCCCCTTCCTCAAGTGCGATCACCCTTACCACCTTGGCTGCCTTGACCCTCCACTGCAGGCTATTCCAGAAGGTGAATGGTTTTGCCCTAAATGCACAGACGAGATGGAGGCGCTTGCAAGTTCTGCTTCCAAATCATCCAAAACTAAATCGGCAGCCAATGATAACAAAACTGGGATGAAACGAAAGGCGCCTTTGGCGACCGAAAATGGTGAGGTCGCGTCGTTCATTGCCATCTCTTGCACTAACCAGCGTGGATTTGAATCAGCGACTAAACGCAAAAGATGATCAAATCTTGTGAATCTGCCTATCTTCATTGCTTGTGTCTTTGGGCTTTGGCAACTTGTTTCTTCGTTTGGACCCGAGTATCGCTACGTTGTATAGTAGTGACTCCTCATTCCAACGCATGTACAATAATCTTATCAGTATTTTCACCACTCTTTGAACATGAACTCGTTTTTGTCGGGCTTTGCCTCACGCCATGGGTGTCACACTGTTGGGTTCAGACTCCCCCCGGTAGATATCGAACGGAGCCAAAACACTGGCCTCACTGCAATAACAAATTTGCCTAGATGGTATTTGACGTGTAGCGATCGGAGAGAGGTCAGCTTGACAACACTTCTCGTCGGGTCCACCAAACTTGAAGTAGCTCTCTCTCAGACTGCACAAAGGCGGGACGTTGCACCTGCCATTTATCTTCGGAGGGAGTTTATCCCAAGCTTGAACACGTCGCGATAAAAGGTTTGAATCGATAAAATGACCCAGAAACCTTGTGTCAGCATTGGGCACTTCAATTTGGGTCGTACGATGAACGGGAGCACATAGTATTTGCTCCGTCCTTGAAACACGTGCCTTGTAACAACCTACTGAAACGCCCACGAGCATCCGCATCTTGGGGGATCGAGATGGGTGTCCGGGCACTAGGGACTTCAATCAAGGGATGCAACACGTATGATATTAGAAAAATCTCAGGGATATCTAGTATATATGTACCCCATTGGGGTGCTGTGCGCAGCAAACCAGACCGTTCACATCGACCACGCAGTTACCCATACAACTTCAAGATGGTATAGACGAGACCCGCGCTGAAAAGGATGACTATCGCGAACGCGCCACCAACGTAGGTGACCAGTTCCCAGGGAAATTGTTCGTGTTCGCGTGGTGGCGCCGCATTGGGGTAGCGCTTTGCGTAGGTACGCTTTTCTTCCAATTTGAGCACAGCCGTTCGTTTGTCCTCGGGATCATATGAGATACCGTCCTGTCCCAATATGACAAAGGAAGGGTAGTTCCGTTCATACCACACCTCGATCTGGCGAGCATCAGTGCGATGTGGACAAACCAGGGTGAGTGACATTACCTTGCTACACATGACTGATAGCCGGAGGAAGTTGGGATCCTGGGGTTTTGCCTTGTGGTGTATTTTTCGCGCGTAGTCGCGGAAAATGAGGGCGACTTCACGCGGGTTCGTGGATCGCATAATCAGCTGTGGAATGTGAACTGATCAGTCTTGAACACATAATGCACGGAACATGAACCCATACCTGAGCAGCCTCCGCCTTTCTGATTTTGATACTGCGCTGGAACATGACCGGATTCATGAAGCACAGCGCAAGCGTAGCCATGGCCATGCACGCAGGTATTGCACAAAACACAAAGACACTCTGGTTCTTGAGGAGCCTGAGGTAATCCAGCGAGTCACACGCGTGACGAAGGGCATCTAGGACCATTTCGCTTTGTACCCAGGTGGCATGTTCAATGTCGCCTTTCTGGTACAACTCCTTCAACTCGTTGAAGCCGTATCTGGCCCAGATCTCTCTTGGCCAAAAGAAGCGACTCTCTTCGGCATCTTCCCGGAAGTCACGGATGATGTTTGTCTTTTGAAGTAAGAGACCCATGGAATTAGCGAGCCCAAGTTCCTCACGGAGCCATGGGGCTTCTTTGCCAGAAGCAGACCAGATGGCGGTGAGGCCCTCGCCCACAAGGCCGGCGACATAATGGCAATATAGGTCATACTCGGCGACGGTCGCAATGTATATCGAACCGGTGGTTGCAGCCTTGTGCGCATAATCAGCCATGCCGACTTGCATTTTGTTACACACGTCCAAAATGACTTGTCGATACCTGTTCTCTTTTCGTTACCAACAGATCATCATTGTGTGTTTGTTGGATAAACGTACTCTGGCTTCAGAATGTTGACCTCTTCGACTATGGTGGCGTATTCGACCAAAAGCTGTCGATCTTTCTCATTGGGACCGCTTTCAGCAAAGTGCCAACCAGGTGTGACGGTCTTTTCGTGGAATGAGCGTAGGAGGGGTTGCTTGATCCCGTCGGGTATGGTCATGTCATCCTCGATGGTATCTAGTCCACGAAGTACAAGATAATACATGCAAATCTGTCATAAGAGCATGGGAGTGAGTGTATAAAATGGACGAGTTAGAACAGTGATGGGTGCCCTGTTTTTAAATACGCACTGTGCGTGCAAGGTCACCGTCCAGCTCCTTGATGACTGCAGCGAAGCTTCTACTTGTCAAGTCCAGAAAATCCCAGCAGCGACGCATGGTCTGTCTGTCCCATCCCGAGGTTGGGTGCTCCTGTTGCGAGGTGATATCCCGCTTCGGTGTGTGGAAGACGTAGAACTGGAGAAGAATCCTGAACTCGTCGGGGTGGGTGAGCAACAAGCCCAACATAGAAGCTATTTTTGCGATGGCCATGATGTGGGTGAAGCAAGCAACCGTGGACGTCGTCATGAGGCCACTAATTCAATGATCACCTGACCCAGTCGTGATCTGATTGGTTAGCAAGTCATGCCACTTTCATGGAAGACACCACTCGTCCTCCGGTACGCATCCAGGCAAACGCGTCGTCCTCCCTGTCCCTAAAAGCCACGAAATCCCATCTGGATGAATTCTTGATCGACTTTCACACACGGAGTACACCCTCTAAAGGGGGCGACACCACAATTACCGCACAGCTGGAGAAACTCAGCAAATCGCTTAAGGAGCAACGGGCTCGAGAGCGCCAAATCAAAAGAAACCGATGGTATTCTCACACCTGCTTGACATTGTATACTCGTCTTTGACACGCATACAGATTGTAAATGATCGATTGATCCTTGATCTATGGCTAAGAGGTGGCTGATGTTTTGTTCGTTTGTGACCAATCCACTTGTCATCCTTCAAAGGCTTCGTAACCTCGTCCGTCTGTATCAATTACAACTTGAATGTCATCATTTCACCCCCGTCGAAGTGAGGGAGAAAACTGTCCCGTAATTCCCGCAGGACGGTGACGAAACATTGTATTGGCTCAACGGCGATGTAACAGCGGCCCCAAAAAAATTTATTGGGACTTTTTTGAATTATTTTAGAGTTTGCGACTCATCCAGGGTTCTGATCACGAAATCACGCTTGCTTGGTTCTTACAAGAGTCGACTCGGAGCGCCATTTGAAGTCCCTTCATGTGAGGACTCTTTCAAAATTTCGTCATGTCTGAGGGTTTTAACTTGGTCTTTGTTTCACGCCGCCTTGCTGTTGCTATTTGCCGTTCCAAGTTGTGGGACCCCTTTTGCGCCCAACATCAGGATCACGTCATGCATCACCCTTGCCTCAGCGCTTCAGCAGCCAATTCCATTCTGATCGTGCAGTGGACTTACTTGATCGCGGTCCAGGGTAATACAGCATGACTCAGTCGGCGACGGCTAAGCCGATCAGGAATCAAATGGGGTATGTAACACGTCACTCGGAACTTGTTGACCACTTTAGCCTTCAGGGTGAGGATTCATAACTGACACCGACGAGGCCCTATATATCTACCACGTGTAGCATGCCCGTCTGATCCCGTTCTGATCTCTCCTGACGCTTCTTGCCAGGTGTCAAAGTCTTTTTCTTTTTCTTCCTTCTCCGACCTTTGTTCTCTTGGCCTATCTTGATCCAACCCTTGTCCTTCGTTTTCATCCAACGACTCGTTGGGGCTTCAACCTGAAATGTCCGGCTTTAGCCCGCATGACAAGGCAGTAGCATTCAAGGTTGCCATCTCTGCTAGTGAGCATTTGAATCCATCCCGAGTTGTCAATCCCTCACCGTATTCCAAAGCGATCTCGTTAGCAGTCATGATGGTGGATTTCGTGTGGCTCATCCGTGACGAAGCCAAGTACGTATGGCTGTGAGTCGTTCCTTTACATGCAAAGTGTGCGTCAATAGATACATCAGTGATCCAGGAGGCTTCGAACGTCCTGGACTGCCAGGATTTATATGCTCACCAAGTATACTGGCTTAGTCAGTCAAATGTACGTGCGATCCTATTCTCCACGAAGCGCGTCTCGTGATACTCATGCACTTAGATACAATGTCTACTTTACTGTGCGAATGTTTCTTGGCGTATATACCTCACCCCGCGGGTGTCGCTTCTGGTTCATGTACCAGGCGGTCACCGTCCAGTTCCTCCTCCTCTTCGCGGAAGGCTTGCTCATGCATCGCCGTACGTTCTCTATCAAACACATCTTTTCCAGATGCCCGCTCATCCGCAATGTCTAGTCTACGCTCTCTTCCTTCACAATCGACTTATCTTGGCGATGTTGATCACGTTCGCTCTTTCCCAGGTGGTTTCCATGTGGGTCAGCACACGCCTATCATTTCCTTCGAACAAACATACGGTCACGTGTTTGATGGTGAGAAGCAACCCCGGAAATGCCTTTTTCAGGTTAGGTCTTACCTTGTCTCGCTGACGCACATCGTGTTCTGGTACTCATCCGCAAGGATGTAGCGCGACGACGATGACAACCAATATAATAATTGCCTTCATGACTTTTTGGAGGTATATCCGGTTGCCAGTGAAGTGGACGCGAGGAGCCCTTGGCCGAGTCGTCATACGGGATTCGGCGTGCTCATTGAGCGCGATAACAGGTGAGAAACCTCCCTCCTTTTTTCTAGTGGTGGAGTGTCGTTGATACTAACTGCTCAGTGATTATGTTGTTTTTGACGCTCTGTTCCCTCGAGGTGATCAAGCCTTCCATGAGCGGCAATATTACCTATTAGTGAGTCGAACATTCTTGGCATATCAGATTGCTGACATGGATTATTAGTTGGTTGATATGCGTCCTCTGGATATCTGTAGGTCTTTGTCTTCACTGAATGAAACACTCGACTCAACGCTGGGTCAGATTGGTAGGATTGTCGTGGATCATGAAAAATTGCGGGACGAGGGCGAAGAAGGGGAAGGCAACACTTGGAAAGGGACGTTGCAACTCACGTCACAGATCGAGATAGGCGAGAGCGAGTTGTCGTTGGATACCCAGTTACGGTGTGGGTCGTCTGACTGGCGCACCCCGACAACAAGGACGTTGCCTAGTCCGCTTTCGATGCCCATGACCAAGGCAAATCAGCTCTCGTCGTCGAGTGCCTGCACGGGCGACAGCCCGCAGAAGTGGTTGGGGGACCGTTCACCCTCCTGTGGAGACAGTTCAGAGCCATCGAGCACACTCGTGTCTGCGGAGGTGTCCACGTGCCGGCTTTCCCTGCCCAACGTCCGTAAGAGCAACGGTGATGCACCGCGGGCGGACGGCGAGCGCGTGCATAGTTCTGGTTCAAGTCCTCGGCCACCGAGACCTCAATCGTCGAGTTCAGAGCCAACACGTTCGGAGGCCCCATCATAGTCTGTCTGCTCTTGCTTTGCTTTCACTGTCATGCTACCCACCGCATTCATCCACGTGTATATTAGTGGACATGTAGCCTACATACTCTGCACTGTTTAATATCCTGTCTTTACGATGAGTTTCAGAATATGACAACACTATGGACTTCAGTTCTCGTTCTATCATTCAAGTCAAAACGATGGAAGCTGTGCAGCTCATCATATCGACCGGACGGACCGGGGGCCGACGAACATCAGTACTGCTCACGGTTTGCATCAATACCTCCATCACCGTCGTGAACAGCCCTGAGACTCAGTAGATGTCAGCTCTTGGCTTTCCTTGTTTCAAAACATGGGTGCGAGGTCCATATACGCCGATCAGTTATCTTCATTCCTGTACTGGGCAGTCGTGATACGAGTATCCCTGAGAACATCAAGCTCTATCAGGTATTTGCCTTTGTTTATACGTATCAAGTGGACCTTGCCTGTGCATGTTCATCATGATCCTCCGCTCTTATTCTCTGACCCCGAGAGCTTCAATGCCCACTGACTTTGACCATACTTAGTGGTCGACCACATAGACAACTTGACACTCTCGATCCAGGTGTCACGGTACAGACAAGCATCCTCACACTCGACTTCTCCATCACAACCAGAGTAATCAGGCGGTGACTGCGCTTATCTCGTATTGTCACGATTTTATCACAAGGTGAGGCACTCGTTCGTTATACTGTTCAGTACCACCAAGTCTTTTGATAGCTTACTCTCTTGCTGAGTGCAGTGCTTTGAAAAGCCTTACTTTTCGCTTTATCATGGGCTTCCTCTCTCTGTTTTTCAAATCTGGTCGTGCCCCTACACACCAGTCCCTTCCTCCCGCACTCTTTCCTACCAGGGAGCACTCGATGTCTGTCGGCGCATGGGCGAGCAACATTCAAGAACTGGTAGAAAGTGACGAGTGTCGACTTCGTCGCATCGTACATTGTAAAGCCAACTCGAGATCCCGGGACGAGTTTCTCCTCATATACGTACGACATCCTTCAGGCAAGGTTGCCACC
>JBBPJQ010001442.1:0-10309 GCA_038088795.1 Boletus rex-veris
TGTGGTGAGGGGGGTGGACTCGAGCCAGACAAGGGTAGCCAGGGATTCCTCAACAGCCTGGTCAATAGGGGGTCTCTCCTCTCCAAGGATTACCACCTTGTCCATAGTCCAACTTGAACCTGTAATACCAAATATTGTAGCCCTCTTGACTTCAATATATCTCTGTCCATTAGATCTTGGGTCAAAAGGGACAATTTGGAAGATCAGGTATTCATGCCAGCATCATGATGATCAAGACACTTGCAATATTCCACAGAGCAGAGAGCAAGTTTTGATGAGTCTGCATGGGTCCTGTGGAGGGCATCACAGAAATTCTTCATTGGCCAGTTTGATTGTTCAAATGGATCAAAACAGTTTGGTGGGCCACAAGTGCAGAAGGGATCAGCCTGAGGATGGGATGGTGGACAGGAGAAGTGATCAGAAACTGTAGTTGAGAAATGGGAGGCCATGTTTGAGAAAAGAGAAACCATTCTCGAGTAGAGAGCCATCATCACTGTTGGACAATTAGGGGCTTTGTCAAGGACCCTTGATGATTAAGTAAGCATTGACGAGTCCAAGTCCGACCCACCCAGTTGCCCTCTGAGACTTATGGCACTAGCCTATGAGTCTGTCCGTTCCTTCAATCCGTTCTTTCAATGAGCAAGGGCAATGGAGCCTGTCGCTATAACCCGAGCAATCGCCAACTAGTGGTACGTGCTTGGTGTTTGTCCTTCAGCGTGGCACTGAACACCAAGATCTGCACTTCGACCCTACCCACTCATTGTACCATCTGGTCATTCCAAACTGTACAATCCTCACCTTCCACGTCGCCCTTGGACTCTACTCTACCTTTATCCCTGCTGAGTGGCCCTGAGACTCTTCTTCAACTCTCTTCTTTCAACTTCCTACATATAACCTTTTGAGCATCTTTAATGAGCATTCACGAATGGTTCGTGTCGCAAGCAGGCCAGACGAGTGCTGATGCGAGCAGCATAGTAGATTGAGACGATGCTATTTGCGGGAACGTCGACTGTCGTTGTGTCGTCGGGTGTCAGCAACGGTGTCTGCAACTGGGCCAACGACATTGTGATGACGGCGGTATTTTTGGAAACATGTTCTCCAGGTGCGCTACATGAGACGGTCACTCAAACGTAATACATGTATTCGTGCTAAGTGGCATCGTTGTGGACGGATCCACACTCTGCTTTATCACTACACCCAGCGAGAACCTGAATGCGATTCCGCGACTCTGACCTGTAGTGGTGATACTCAATCGCCATTGGAGCTGTTCGAAGAGCTGGAGTCCACAGTACCGCAACGAAGTGATCTGGCGTGATGGCGACCAAGCTGGGCTAACAAAGTCTTGAAACCGCCTAGTATCATTTTGACCAGTCACGTAAACGTCTCAGAACACCACTTCCCCGACATTATACAAGACTCGTAGGAGATAGTTTAAATTCTTATAACCTTTAGGTGGAGGGCTTATTATACGTGTCACTGATCTCGAATTTTATGAACTCAAGATCCATAGTTTAGCATTCAATGAACAGCACATTCTACCCTATGAACACAAAAGAATACATCCCATACTGCTGATGGACCGACTTAAGGCGTTCAAGCAAACAAATCGCACGCATGCGGCCTCAGCGCACACCACTGTGGCTGCAAGTTGATCGGGTTCAAACCCCTCTGCACCATCCTATACCTCATGTCCTGTTGCAAAGGAGAGACAACGTCAGAAACCTAGAAACCGGACATCGACAGACGAAGCTCGTACATGAAGACGCGGCAAAGCCTCAGACACATTGAGCGCTGCACCCGAAGGCTGCTTCGCGCTCCAAAAGATCTCGGCAGAGGAGGCAGCCCGTGGCCAGACGATCGAGTCCAGGTTTTCTGGCCCGGATTGTTCGGCCCAGAGAATCTGTTCGCCTAGTCCCATCATCAACAACCCAATATGCATATCTGAAGGATGAAAAGTAAGATACCTCCAAGAACGAGCGAGTATTGGGACTGGGTCAAATTGGCGAGCGGATCAAAGGTGTAGGACTAGGGGAGACGTTCGCATCAGCACATCGGCCGCGGGCCGTGGTATGTGCAGGTGACCGCAAAAAAAGTCCGCTTACCTCGGACCACGTCTTGAAGGGATCACACCAGCTATTTCTAAATACGGAGTCAGCCCTGATCATATGCGTGATACAAGCACATGACCTACCCAGGGGAATAGTCGCCCAACCACCCTCCTGCACCACAGTCCTACATAACGAGAATCAGGAACAGGCACAACACAACACAAAAGGCAAAGCATACGCACGAGGTAAAAGTAGTTGGACGGTGCATGTACAATGCGGTATCCCAAGTTGGCTACGGCGACTGCGTCTTCGGATGAGATCCAGACCCTATCATTGGATAATCAGTATGTGTTCTCCGTCGGATCAAAGAAAACCCACATGATGATAGTCTCCTTCGATAGCGTCAGGTTCCATACGAGTACCATCTCTTCCCACACCACAGGGGTCTTGCCTTCCGCGATGAGTGCGCTGTGTGTGCTATTCGTAAACGTGGCAAGGGCACCCGCAATGGTGGTGTTGGCGGACTTGAGCTGTTGCTGAGTAAGGGTATCGTTGACGTAGCAGTTAGTATTGAGCTCATCACCGCCGGTGCTAAAGTAGGACGAAGGCAGGGTCTTGGCGACACTACTCAAGAGGGAGGTGGTAAATTTGACGACTTCGGGGAGGGCGAAGCGGAGCTGGCCAGCGGGGGGCTCGTTGGCGTATTTTGACCAGGGAGAGGCGTCCATGCAAGCAACGTATTCGGGGTATGTCGCGCCAATGACGGAAGTATGCCCTGGGGTATCAATTTCCTGAAGGCTAGGTCAGCTGCAACCAATTATCTGTATTTCAATACACGCACCATGATGACGTCGATGCCGCGCTACCAATGACATACGCGATATAAGCAACGAATCGCACGAAAGAAAGACAAGGAAACGCACCTCAGCAGCGTACTGAACGAGATATTGCACGTCGTTCTCGTTGTAGGTCTCATCAGCAGAGTAGGCACCATTGGCAGCAAGCTGCGGGTATTGAGCGACCTCGAGCGGGAAACTCTGGCTGTCGACGATGTGCCAATGGAAGGTGTTGATCTTGACCCAACTCATCGCATCGAGCGTCCTTTGCAAGTCTGCAACCGGGAAACTAGGCAACCCAATATGATGCCACATTCATCGAGAAAACACCAACTCGGTACGCACTAGTTCCTCGAGGTGTCGAGTCCAAATCCACGGTAAGGCTGTACCGCGTTACGTCAGTACATCATTGGCCAAAGACAAAAAGAGATGCGCACATAAGCAGGAGCATCCTTGATCGAAATGGGTGCCTCGAGTGTGTACGTCTTACCGCCATAATAGTACCACATCTGGCCAAACGTCGTCAGGCCGCGATAGAGACCCAACGTCGAGTTGGCAGACAGCGTCGCGGGGCTGCCATCAGCCGGGACAGTGAGGACGTATTCTTCGCTACGCGTGCCGAGGGGTTTGACAGACTCGGTGGCAATGGGGTTGGCAGTCGCGCCGGAAGAGAGGGAGAGTTTGAGCGAGGGAAGCGATTTGGCATTGGTGACCGCGGCAGAGTCGTTGGCACCGCGACCGACGACGAGACGACCGAGCTTGTCGTTCTCGAGGTAGTACTGCGCCTGTTGGACGGCATGGTGGAGGTCGGAAGGCGCGTTTTGAACGGCGACGTCAAAGTAAAATTTTGAGGAGAGCACGAGCGCGGTATTGCCGGTGCTGAGGGCGGTCGGGATGGGCCACAGCGCCCAAGCACTGTGGAGGAGAGAAAGGGCGAGCAAAAGACGGAGGGCCATTTGGACTCGGTTCAGTACTGAGTCAGTGGCAGGACTTTATATGTACGCGTGCTGGCGGGGGTCATGTGTTCGTCGTCCACCCGATCCTGGTCTAATTACTACAACTACTACCATCCATCCCCGCTGTGGGAGCTCAACTGAACAGTCGTCCAATACAGTTACTCGCCTCACACCGGCACTGAGCGTACACCGCGTGCCCACGCACCAGCTCCTGCCCTCCCTCCCTTGCTTTCTCAATTTCTTCCCGTTTTTCCTAAACACATCTCAGCACAGCCCACATCAGATCTTAGATCTCACTTACGTCAATGTCACCATAATATGAGAAGCAGAGCTCCTCCCAGGGCTCTACGTCCCGCGTCGTAAACACTGCCAACAACGGCTTGTCGATATCCGCGTCATCGATATAGCATGCAAAGATCTTGCAATTCGGATCACAGCTGTGATTCTGTCCTGACCGTCAGCGCTCGCCCACCACACAACCAACACACTCACCAAAAACCGCGAAAACTGTCATTTTTTTCAATCAGTCAAACGTCAGCTTGATCGGCGTGCACTCACGTTGCCAGCGTGATACGCGTCTACGACGTAAAGATTCTCCCAATCCTCAGGGTCTTCCATGTCGAACTTAAGGTGGTGAAAGTCGATCGAGAACAAATATGTCCGACCATACAGGTCGTAATACCTGTCACAGCTGTCAGTGGTATCCTTTGCCAAGTAGTTTCAACACGCACCTGCCGCGCTCCTCACCTTCCTGTTCCGTCAATAACTCCCCTGCGTAGATACCGAGATACGATCCTTTTGGTATCTTCTTATTCCCAGCAGATACACCTATGACACACATTAGCGAAACAAGGCACAAAATTAAAGCCACCGTATTACCCCAGCCCTTGTGCTCGGTCCTCACAATGTGGACGGGCCACTTGCGGCCATTCTGGACCACCTAGCAACACCCTTGTGAGCAATGTCCGTTCAAGTTCACACACCAATACGAACCCGGTTGGGACAGTCATCGTCACAATCACAGAACCGATTGCACTCAAAGATGGGGCACTCGAGCCGCTGCAGCACCCCCTTGGAGTCATACACAAACGGTGATCCCGGCCATGTCGAAGGAATGATATCTCCATCGATATACCGTTGCACCCACTTGAGCTGCCGCCGCGCACACGCGCATTTCCCCGACTTGGGATCACACTTGCCAACACACTTACAGCTCTCCAAGCGCTTGATATCCGGGGGCGGCACACCCTCTCCATACCACATCTCGTTCGTATAATGGAACTCCCATCGAGGTGTCACCTCATCCCCGATATCGTTGTCAAAGATCTCGATCGGCGGCGCGCGATGCTCGTTGATCATGGCTTCCTGCATATGCGCCTCGAAAATCCGGCGCGCTATGTCTGAATCACGAAACGAGGCAGGAAGCGTGTTCATGTGGTCTTGTAACGAGTGCGGAAGGTTTCTGGAAAGCCTGTGCTCTGGCTGACGCTCCCGCTGCTCGGCCACGTACGATGCCCAGGTGATGATGCGGTATCCACAAAGGTACTTGAGCTCGGGCCCAGACCGTGAGGAGGACGCCTCTTGGATTTGACCAGAAACGGACGCGGGATGATGGCGCACAACATCCGAGTCGACAGAAGATGCTGTTCTCGACTCGGGCGATCGCTCTCTCGAACTACTCCGGGGCGAACGCGAGCGTACTTGGGGCGGCTTTAGTAATGTGCTAGATGAATACCCGCCCCTGAGCAGAGAACCAATAGTTACGTCCTCGAACTGTCCGATTCGTCAGCGACAGTGTCTAGACCAGCCCGGCCACCTACCTCTGATTCATACCCAGCGGGTGCTGTCAGAAGCGCATCACACTCGGCAACCGAGTCCGCTCCCGAACGATGTCGTGTGTGACTAGCGTCGTAGGAATCATTCTGGTCAGCTTCCTTCGAGAAAAGCTCGACAAGGGAGGCGCCATCGTCTTCAGGAAGAACAAGGTCAGGCGTCGTCGCATGGTCTGGGGTTCTGATGGCATCATCCTGTACAACACCTTTCTCTGGCGCAACTCGACTCGTGCTCTGCATATATGCGTGTGAGATCTACGGTCTTGTGAAACCACTTACACGTACCGCAACGTTGTCCGCTGACAGAGGGGTGACAACATCATCCGCAGGAAATTCAGGCTAATCCACAGCACATTTGAACCCGAGGCATATACACGGGCATGTCACTTACCTCATTTGTCTCCCGTTGGCCGGGAATGCTAGATGCACCATCCGGTACGGTCTGCGAGATCGTTTCCCCCTCATCATCGCCTCCCATCTCAAGATCTCGAGGGGGACTATCGACCTAGTCCAACGTATATGCTAATCAGCACCCTCAAACGCACAAGTAAGCCATCCACTCACCGCCATAGCGTTCCCTGCATCCTGCTCAAGTTCGTCAACCCGAGCCTCCGAAACTCCCTCCCCAAAAGGATCAGCCGACTAACCAAAACCCCTCAGAAACCCAGACAAACAGAGAACACGCGCACAACGCACCTCGTCCATTACGTCCATCTCTTCGACATCGTCCGCCTCGTCCGCGCGGGGTTGTAGTACCTCTGTCACCTCCTCTTCTGCCGTCCCTTCTGGCTGCGACAAATGCACCGACGCAAGCTCCAACAACGTATCCGTCTCGTCCACCTCGGCCTCTTCCCGTGTCTCTGGCTCACCCTCACCCTCACCCTCACCCTCACCTACTGCCATCCCGTCATCCACGCGTGTCGAGTTTATACAAACATCCTCCGCATTGACATCAACTTCCATCGCATTCATGTCCTCTGCACTTTCATCTCGCCCATTCCCATCCTCACCAACGTCCGATTCCGGGAACTGGAACTGGATCCGCGACTGGTGTCACATCAGGCACAACAGGCGACGAGACCGAGGCCGATTCCGGGCCCTCGGTAATCGGCTGTTTGGGTGACTGAGGTAATGGCAGTGACTTGACAGGCTGCGCGTCTTCCATGCCACTGCCAGTCTCAGCGCCAATGCCAGTGCCAGTCAGGCCAGTGCCAGTGCCAGCGCCAGTATGCGCCTCAGACGTCTGCTTGGGCACGTCCCGCACAATATACGCCTCAAACGCTGACGACGCCGACTCCCGCCGTGCATGCCAAGACGCCCTCCCTTTCGGCCTTTGCGAACCCAATAACCACGCTCCTGCGCTCCCGCTCGTGCCCATGGAAGGACGAGATCGTGTCACAGCGGGGGAGACAAACGGATCAGCGGCATGCGCGACTTCCTTGCCCTTGCCCTTGTCGATCTTCTTGGGCGCGGGGGAAATAAACGCCTCGAATGGGATGAGCGGCACCGCCCGGTGTCGTCTCACATACGCACTCGACGAACCGCTCGATTCCGACATGGACACCGTCGTTGGGGTTGGTGTACTGGTAATACTCTTGTTGAGACGGGCGCTTTCTGACGACGACGACGACGGTCCGTCCTTTGCATCCATCGATGTGGGTACTTGTGGCGTCGCAGGCGCAGGGAACGTAATGGGCTCAAGCTGCGCGTGACTGTCCGTGTCCGTCAACTCTGGCGCAGGCGGAGGCATCGTGACTGGCTCAGTCGGCACTTGACTATCCGACTCTGGCACCTGTGTCATCGCAGGTGCACTGGGTGTAGGTATCGCGAGAGGCTCAGCCGGCATATGTCTATCCTCGTCCGCGAACGTCGGCATTTCCGTCGCCTCAAGCGCAGGGACAGGCTCAAACGACGCACGACTATCCCCATCTTCGTTCGACGCGCGTGTTGGCGTGGCCGCAGGTATCGGTCGTGCTGGACTGGCTTCGGGATTCCGCCTCGCCAGCAACGTCCGAAGGTTATTCAAGCTTGGCGTTCTACCAAACGTTCTCGTCGGTTGCGATGAAGACGGCATTGGCGTCAAGGGTTGCGAAGGTGAGGGTACGGATGTTTCCTGGGAACCTTGGCCAGCACTCTTGAGAGGCGTGGCGTGCTCGGCTGCATACGCATATAAGAGACATTGGGATGAGAGAACAACATAGTGGGCAGAACGCACCTGTGAGCTCAACCGCACTTCGCTTTTGAACCAGTTCTCGCCCTTCCTTGAGCTCCTGCAGTTTTTCCCTACGCAACTCGTTCAGCACCTCGACCAAAGACCTCGGGGTATTCGGGCGGGGTACACGTGGAGGCGCGATAAAGGGACTGCTAGACGGGCGAACCATGGGTTGTGTCGCCGGTGGTGGTTGGGACGGTGTTACTTGAGTAGAGGACGTAGTCGGTTGGGTAGACGCTGGAACACTCAAGTCGTTTGCTGTGACACTTGGCTCCACAGTCGGTGGTTGGACCTGTACTGTAGAGAGTGTACTTTGCACGTCCGGAACCATCGAGTCTTCTTCTGGTTGTTGCGGCACTGGCAGTGGGGTTGGGACGACTGCCTCATCCGATGCCTTCGACGGCCCAGGCATCGAAACTGCACTATCATCCTGCATATCAGCATCCCCATCCAGATTCTGTACCCCACCAACACTCGAGAGAACTTCCACAGGTGCGGACACGCCACCAGACACACTCCCATCCCCCTCCCTTTGTTCATTCCCCTCCCCGGCACTCTCAATCGCTTTCCCAGACCGCGCCGCGCCATTCAACGCTCTCGAAAAGAACGAGTTCTCCCGTGCACCCGGAAACGGCCGTTTGAATCGCACCCCCTTGTATAACGAGATATCCGGCATGACCAGCGTGCTCGTGCGTTCAAGCGGCTGCGACACGCTCTTGGCCGACGCGGAGGAACGCGGGCTAACCGGCGCTGACGAGGGCAGACGCGCAAGGGTGGAGGTCTGCGCGAGCCTTGCCACGCCAGGTTGAGTCGGCGGCTGGACGTCTTGACTCCTGATCTCCCCACTCTCTGGTGTCTCTGGGAAACGCGTAGACAGCGGGGGCGCTTCGTTCGGGTCCACCTCACCTTCCTCGAGATCTCGTATACGCACGTCCCCATTCCTATCACCATCGAGGTTTGGATCATTCTCGCTCCTAGATGCCGGTGGCTGCTCGAGCGCCGACGCTTCTAGACCGTTCGTAACCCCATTTTCCACCGCTCTCTCTTCGGCCTCATTTCCACATTCCAGAGGCGCACCATCGACCATCTCATGATCCACATCCCCTTCCAGCTGATCCATATTCACGTACGAATCAAACAACGCATCCGGTCCTGACTCATCCTCGGCATTCTCTGGCACACTCGTACTCGTGCCCCCACCCGCGACCGCAAGTTCCGACGACACAGACGTTGGCACTGTCGCCAACGATGGCCCGATATCAAGACTGTCCCACCCATTCAACGCACCACTTGGATTGACATCGTCGCCAGTGGTGTCGAAGTCCATGTTGCCGAATGCATCGTCAAAGTCGTCTGGTGGGGGACCGCAAGAAGGAGATGAAGGTAGTTCGCTGTCATGTTGCTGTGTATCTTGGGGTCTCGAAGGTGGATACTCGAGTAACTGTGTAGAAGTCGATACAGGGGTAGTGGGAGTCGGGGCAGTCACAGGTTTAGGTGCTGGTGGCGGCGCTGCTGGAGACCTCTGAGGCGGTGATGGTGGTGGATTGGGCCGAGACGTCGACGCCTGCGCAGCTGACGTCTCAGGGGGTCTCGACGCAGCACCGCTACCCAAGTCTTCATCACTGTCCAAAATCGAAATTACCTCCACGTCCACAGGCGGTGGGACCCCCTTCCGACTCGCCCCCTTTCCCTGCGTTCCGCTTGGCCCACTCCTTCGCCGTTGCGTTGAATACATCGCCGAAAGATGTTCATCTTCTGAACCGCTCGTGATGATGATCGGATCGCCCTTGTTCAACAATACGCTCGGCCGAGGACCATTCGTGGTGGATGGTTGAGAAGGCCGGGGACGACGTGTTGAATCGCTCGAATCGGTCAGTTCGATCGTGTTGCCGATTCGTTCCCTGGCCACAGCTAGTGGACGCGAGCGCCCCATTTCTTCATCGAAATTCGTGCGTTTTTCTATGGAGAGTTAAAAGATGAGCGTGTTGGGTGTGAACAAGACAAGGATGTAGGATGACATACGCTTCCCCTTGGGTCTGACACGCGTCCATGAGCGCGATTCGTCCATCGGATCGCCTGTATTCACATAGATTCACATGAGATGGTACGACCAACGAAATGACACCGAATACGCGCGTGAAACACGATGCATCAGTCTGAGAACCCGTCACCAGCAGGGAGGACACGCACTCGGATTTTGCGCATTCTTTAGCAGATTCGCCGTAGTCACTTTGCGAACGTTCTTTGCCTGCGCCGTATGCTTGCGTGCCGTCACCGGTGGACCGCGTCGCGTCGTCATGCTGCCTTGTGTTCGTGTCGTTTCCTTTTCCTTTTCCTTGTCCCGCGCATTGGCTTTTTGAACCCACTGCGAGAGCGTCTGGGGAAAGTCGGAGGTGGTGGACGTGCCACTGCTCGTACTCTCATC